>JACXGJ010007842.1:0-29019 GCA_016801105.1 Esox niger
GAGGTCTTATCCGCATCTTCCTCAGTATCGCCGAGCTCTTATCCGCATCTTCCTCAGTATCGCCGAGGTCTTATCCGCATCTTCCTCAGTATCGCCGAGGTCTTATCCGCATCTTCCTCAGTATCGCCGAGGTCTTATCCGCATCTTTCTCAGTATCGCAGAGGTCTTATCCGCATCTCATCTGGCTTTGGCTACATGCTCTTCCTTGGAAGGAGCGCCACTCAGGGAGATTACAGGTAAATGGTAGGTGAGGAGGTGGTGACAGGAAGAGGACAACGGGACATGAGGAGGAAATCGGTTCCTCTACTGTGTTGGCTGGGACCGGCAGTCCTGCCTGGCTAAGGACCTATCAGATGTAGTTTAGGAGACGTCTGCGGTGTGGGACAGACGGGACGTTTAGTGCTAAAAACAGCCCCCAAAAACACCCGCTAACAGGGAGACCAACCAAGGAGGGGCCAGAGTATCTCTCATCACAGCCTTATCCTCCTAGGGTGCTGCTGAGTCCCAAATGGCGCCCTATGGTACAGGACTTCTGATCAAGCTTTACATTGGCACAGAAAAGAGGTAATAAGGGACGGTGCATACCCACTCCTGGACCAGCCTGTGGAGGTGTGCGTGGGTCCCAGAAGACAGCATGGCGGTGAACATGGTGAGTAGGTTCTGCTGGACACGGCTGATCCCTGACACCAGCCTGGCCAGGATGGCCGGCAGACCCACCTTGTCAATCACACTCTGGAAGGCACTGACTGAGTGGCGGGTGATTCTGCATAAGGCCTAGAGACAGGGACCAAGAAGGCCTCAATCACAGACAAAACAGCATTCAAAATGGCATTGTTCAAGTACTTTCAAAAGACGTAGACGTTTGTCCTAAATCCGAATGGAAACAGTTGAAACCCTGTCACGCATATTCAAACTACTGTATACGACATAAGAACGTTAATTGAGTCAGTGTTATCAAGTTAGTTGACAGAGTGAGTTATTGAGTGTTATCGAGTTAGTTGACAGAGTGAGTTAGTGAGTGTTATCGAGATAGCTGACAGAGTTTGTTAGTGAGTGAGTTAATAAAGTGAGTTAATGAGTGTTTTTGAGTTAGATGATTGGTGAGTTACTTGGTGGGGTTCCTACTTACAGAGATGGCGCTGACCCGTAGTGAGTCAACGGTAGAGTGCGTAAACAGGTACCAGAGCATGGGGCCGATCTCTACAGTGATGAAGCCCTGGGCGTGATGGGACAGGGTGGTACACACATTCTCCACGATCTTACATGCTATGTGGTTCACCACCAGCTCCTCCTGGAGACAGAAACACACACACACACACACAGGTTTGTACAGCTAACCTCATGGGGACCAGAAAATAAGCCTAAACCTAACCCTAACCTTAACCCTTACCCTTATTCTGACCTTAACCTAACCCTAATCTTACACTAACCCTAACCCTAACCGTAAAATGTATGCCTAAACTTTACCTAGGTTTAATGCCTAACCTTAACTCAAAACATAACCAACAATGCCTGAACCTTAAAGAAACACCAATTTTAACTCTGAAATGTATTGTAAGTTTGACCCTAAACCTAAACCCTGAGTCAGAAATTGACTTTTGCCTCATGGGGACCGGCAAAAGGCCCCTTGAGTCCAATTTCTTGTGGTTTTACTATACTCGTTGGGACATTTGGTCCTCATGAGTATAGTTACACCTAAAACACACACACACACACACACACACACACACACACACACACACAGTAAATAAAAATGTCTTAAACTCAGGAAGACTTCACTGCATGCATTGTCAAAAATAGCAAGGCTTTGTTAACCTGTAACTATTTGAAGATAAGTTAAGCCAAATAAAACAAAATTATGAATTCTACAACAGCATGAAGATCGCATACAAAAGAAATAATAACAATCAGTGGGTAACAATTTGCTTTGCACAAATCATTTCAATGGCTGAAATGGTTCATAATGAAAAGGGGGCACAGGAATGAAATGCTGCCAACATAGGCAGAATGGATTTTTCAATTACGCAAGCATTATAGAAAGGTTAGGAAAAAAATCCCAAAATGAATTTTGTCACCTTGTTATCCTGGTTACAATGTGTTATATCATAGTCCTATTACTGCTTGACTAGACAGCCCAATGTACATGGGCTACACAATCTGAATTAAAATAACAAAACACTGCTGCGGCTTAGCTACATCATTCACTGCCATCTATATCCATGGCCTAGCAGCCCTTCTGCCAAGACAGCGAGAGAGAGAATAGAGGGACTAGGTCCTGATTTAGTTGTGGAGCTGAGTAGGAGGACACCAGCGCTGATTGACAAGCTGCTGGAGGGCGAGCGAGGAGTGAGGAAAGCTGAATCCCAAATAAAACCCTATTTCCCTAAATAATGCACTAGTTCTGAGTCGAGCTCTATGGGCCCTTGTAAAAAGTAACAGAAGAGTAGGGTGTCATTTTGGACACCCCTGAAGAGTGACCGCTGTGAGGAGGAACTTTCCACTCAGAAAGCCATTACTGAATCAGTTAAACAAAACCCAACAATAAAAGTCTAACTAAAGTCAAACTAGCCAACACGTCACAGAGGCTTTGAGGTTTCTCTTCTCTCTGCACACAGCAATGCTAAATCACAATGAAGAAAAATATGCTTTAAACACAACCAGCTGACTGAGCTATCTCTTTTATACACATGCATGCACAAAAGGCCCTCTTTTCACAAATGCCTGTCCCGCTGGAGGCTATAGTGTGCCATAACTCAGTGCAACATCAGAATCTGATATTACTAAAACAACAGAACTAGAGTAGAACAGCTATAACAAAACACAGAGAGAAATCATTGGAGTCTTTTCAAAATCTTTTCTTGTAGCAATTCATCACTACAAGAAAATATTTATTTCTTGAGAAAGTGAAAACTGAAAATTGCACAGGTTACTCTATAGAATACAGGCAGTGCGATTCAAGTTGGGGCAGCGTTAGACAGTGTTTTACTCCTTACCAAAGGGAAATTGTCCTGGGAGATATTGGATATAGCTAAATCCTCAATGTACTGCTATGAAATGACTTGACAAAAATTGATCTGGCTCCTTTCACACCCCCTTGAGAAAAGCAGAATTAGTCCTTTCAACAGCACACTGTGCATCATTGGCTTCCACAGGCAATGTATTCCCTTGTGTGGGAATTACACAAAACTAGACGGGTAGAAAACTATGACAGTTGTGCAGTCCTTTAAGGCTAATTCAGCATGAGACGTGGAGAGAGTCTATTTAAAAGCATGTCTACACAGTAATACTGGATTCTTAAAAGACCAGGTCAATAAAAAAAGACAGTACACAATACTTTGAGGACAGAACTAGTGCTGTTCTTAAAGTCTTCTCCAGTTGGAGCCTGTACTGTATGTTTTCTCAGAGTATCAACAGTGTTAGACTGTGAGGAGCCCGGCAGTCTATCTTGTGGTTTTCCCAGCTTACAACACGTGCTTCAGTGTAATTATTTCCCTTTTGAAGCAGCACAGCACCTGGACAAGAAGAAAGCTGTATGTAAATCATGACTCCCATCCAAACCTTTCATTACCAAGCATGTTTTCATCTTTATGCTTAGAACTCACTCGTATCAGTTTAAATGGCATGTTTAATAAAGAGTGATATTAAAACAAAAACAAAACGGGTTTAAACTCTTCTAAGCCTGAAACGCAGGCTTAGAAGATCACAGAAGTACGCATAGATGGAGCTTGCATGTAGCATTTCGTCAAACAGCAAACAGACAATGTAAAAAAGATCTCTCAAATGATTACAATTAGGTAGTGCATTCCTTTAATACACCATCTGCCCAGAGGATACTAAACACACATTTAATCCTATCAACCCCCTTTAAAATACTCCGTGTGTGTGTTTGTGCTACAGACTTGGGTTGTACCATTGATTTTTCTTGTTGTTCTACATCCGAATGCCCACCATTAGTCTGTCTGATAAACGGAGGCTGAGCTGGAGATACTTTTCTGAGAGTTCTTTCTCAGTGATGTTTGACCTATAAACTACACAAAAGACATCCCTGAAAAGCTGAGACTCCCACATACATGTAATCTATATTGCTTTAAAATGCTCACAAGATACAAAAGAGTAGTTAGATGATGCTGTATGGAGGTTATGCTACAGGAAAGATCACAGGAAAGTCGAGAGAATAATGTCTATAATACTGTATTTAGATCACAAGCTGTTGACAAACTCGATATTCCACTCCACGGTCTATTTATTCAGTCCTTATAGTGTTTTTTTCTTCTTTTTCAATCAAATTCTTTTAAAATTCACTTATAGACAAGGTTGTTCTGAAAATAACACAATAGAACATTTCAATGTGGGACAAAATAGGCCAGTAATATAGAGCAAGCAACAAAAAAAACACTTGCCTCGAACAGATAGGGACTTTAGCAAGTCAACGCTCCCAATGCAAAAGATTTCCTGGAGCAAAAAATAAAGAACAACTGAGAGAATCTGTAATAGTCATGACTCTACACTACATGTCAGAAGTTCCTATGTAGAAATGTAGAAGGGCGTGACGTACAGTAGCTGGATGTTATGGCAGTCATCCAGAGGTCACTCTCTATAGCACACTGCTGTTGACCAGGGCCAAACCTAATATGCTACATAAGATAAAGGGTGCCACTTGGGACGCCGGCTGTGCTACAGAGGGGTTCGATTGGGCTGTAGCTGATTATGAGGAGAGCATTCCAGTAGTTTCTGTGTTGGACTGATAAGTGCGTAATGGGAGTGGTGGAGCGCAGTGCAGAGCGGTACTGTGGCCAGGAGTTGGAGATAGAGTAGGAGGTTTGAGGCCTTCGGCTCCCTCTCCCTGGTAGTGATACAACCACCACAGCTTCCGTCTCTTCCCAAATACATCTTTCATCATTGGCACTCTGAACATCTTCTTCACGCTCATAAATATTTCCTGCAGGCAGCTTAAGTCTGGCCTGGAAACCTCGCGTTCGCACTCTGGCTCTGCCTTCTCCTCCTCTTCCTTGTCTCCCTCTCTACACCCTCTCATGTTTTCTCTCTCTCTACAGCTCTCATATTCAGGACCCTGTCACTCTCTTTTCCTTCCCTCTCTTCCCATCCCTCCTGAAGCATTTGCTGATGCTGCAGTGTTATGGTATGTCGGTAGTTGCCCTTAACAAGACAATAAGCCACTATCTTCTAGACATCTTATTCTCGCAGTTAGTTTGAGCCCTCATAATCAGCGCTAGTCATCTCTTACAAAGTTAGAATACATTTAAGGCAGTGAAATTAATTATTTTATTCTGTTGGTCCAATGAATCTGGAGCATCTCGAGGCATCTGCAAATGTGTGGCTACTTTGCAGTCTCTGCTCTATTTAACGGCCTCTGCTCTACTTGCAGACATGATGCTACTCTGGCAAATGGCGTTGTTTAATAAAGTTAGATAACAGTTTAATTAACGTCTGCTTGATTATATTATTATCATCACACTACACTGTGCAAAAAAAACTGAATATAACAGCAGAGCAGTGAAACTGTTCTGAAAGGCAAAAACATCACTGCATTCAATCATGAATATTCATTTACCTAAAAACATCCATATGGCGTAATTCTAAAAAGGTATTTACAAGGCATTAATATTATTATTCTGAGAGTTATTTTATATCAGGAACTAAATGTTTTTGGACAAGGAGAGCTCCAAAATGTTGCTCCGTATTACATTACATTGGTATTGAAATGATGAAATAACTATTGGGTTAAGAGAACTGTCAATGACTAGACTTCATTATAGGCTTTGCATTAGCATTTTGAGTTAGCATTTTGGTGTTTGACATGACAAACAGAGGTGTTAATACAAGCTGCAAGTCAAGTCAAGTCAAACCATCATAAACCAGACCTAGCCAAAACATGAGGCGTAACAGAATCAACTATTTGGTACATAAACTAGAAAAAAGCACTGGTGAGCACACCAAATTCAAACATCCTGTTAAATTCTTGACAGGTCAAGTCAATAACCAAATCAACAGTAAATGGTTGAAGACTAAAGGCCACAAGTCCCTGAAACCAGCAATAACTGAGGATGGCTGTATTACAGGCCTGGCAAAGCATCACCAGAGAAGATGATGCCTACAGGGGCAAGGTATTAGGGCAATCATTACAGGCAAACAATGAGCCAAAATGTGTTATATGCATTCTTTAAAAGAAAAAATAGCTATAATAATCAAATCACATCTTTAGAAAAAATCTGAATGGCTCAAGTGTCACTCTGCAGCAGATGTTAAGAACATAAAATCCCAATAAAACCTTATTGTGAAAAAACTGAAAATTGTTAAAATCACAATATGTATGAGCAAGTTTTCTGATAATATTGTGTTATGAGATTCCTGGCATTTCTCAGCTTTAATCCTTGAACCTAAACATTCTTCTCCTTGATGTCTCACGCATTAAATTACATTTCCAAATCCGGTTGTTCATTCTACTGAGAAATGCTGATTGCGCATACATGATTACATTAGGCGTAGAGAACTACGGTAAATCATTAAAGAAACATATTTGGATACACAAATTCACATTTGGAAATGGTTCATATGTATTCCAACAACAAGCTGCAGTCCATCTACTTTCCACATAGGCTATAGTTCTATATTATGGAATATGTTAAGAACTGCTATTGCTATTTAAATTCATATATTTATTAGGCCTACTACTCAAACAGATGAAGCACCATATTACAAATTGTGATGACTGGCTCTCAAAAGTATTCATACCCAATTTTATTATTACATTTTAATTCAGGATTTTTTTTAGAACTGATCAACACAAAAATAATACACCATAATGTCAAAGTGAAAAATAAAATCTAAAAAGTGGTCTAAATTAATTCCAAATACTGTGGTGTGAACACTCACCCGCCTGCTGAATCAGCACCATACAAACTCCCCCACAGAAGGCTGGCAGGTTCCCAAACCTTCCGGGGGCCAGCCCCGCCCCTATCCAGCTGTTCCCTATTGGGACCTCATCAGGAGAGTAATTTAAGGGCTCCCAAGAAGCAGCTCGGGGCAAAGGCCTACCAAGATGAAGCAAAAAGCCATGCGGCCCTCACTGCTGCAGAGATGTATCAGCCGTAGGAGAAAGACAGTCAGGAAATGGAGGGTTCAGGGGTCACCGAGACTACAACTGCCCACACTAATTCCTCCCAAACTTCCACCGGGAGGCTACCCTGAAGTCAATGCAGCCAACCCAGGAGAGTGGTTTGTGTGCTTTGGATTATCCCCTCTCCTCGTCTTCATACTTAAATAGAATGCCCTCAAGGCCCCTAAACCCTTGTCCAGTGTCTGTTCACTGTGTCCTACCTGTTAACAACATAAAACATAAAATAACTGATTGCATAAGTATGCACCCCATTTGCTATGCCATAACTGAATGAACTGTGGTGCAATCAACTGTCTTTTGCAGTGCAATCCACTTTTTTGTTCTTGAGACTGTCCAACTTCACCATTGCCCTGCTGTAAGGTTAATTTTCTCAGAGGTTTTGTCTTGTAGCCGACTAAAGCAGGTTTTCCAGCAGTATTTCCATTTGTTCTGCTCCATCCATTCTTCCTCGAATGAGAACCATCCCCATGAGAAGCATCCCCACAGCATGATGCTGCCACCACGATGAATTTTGTCTAAAAAGCTCTATTTTGGTTTCCTGACCTCAAAACCTTTACCTACATTACATCTGGGTCAGTCTTATGCTCCAACACATGCTTTTAAATGGTACTTCTTGAGTGGCAGTTTTTTTTCTTACCATCCTCCCATACCATGTTTGACTGGTTACTCTACTTTCAACCGCTGAATTCCATAACACCTTCACAGTGATGGTTGACCTCTCTGTAACTTATCTCACAAGTCTCCTCCTTGTTTGAGCACTGAGTTTTGAGGGATGGCTTTTTCTTATCAGTGCCTGGTAGGTGTGAAACCGCTTCCACATCCTGATTATTGATCCAACTGTGCGTACTGGAATATCCAAAAATGAGTATATTACTTCATACCTTTTAGAAGGGGACATAACCCTGCATATTGTGGTGTCTTTCGGATGGGACGTTGAACAGTGGCCTGAAGCTTTGGTCACTAAAGATCCCAATACACTTTTGTAAGAGTAGAGGTGTAAATCCTGGAGTTATGATCAAATGCCAACCTGATCATCCTTAGCTTTGAACTTGCTCATCCATTCCCTTTCCTGCACCTTTAACTATTCCCCAGGTTGTTGCTAAAAATGAGAACATGTTTTCGGGTTTACCTTGTAAAATAAGTATGAAATATACAAAAAAGGAATTGTCAGAGGTTGTTTTGTCAGCTCCAGCCACAGCCTCGAGTTAAGTCCATTTGAAAGATGCTTCGACAGAGAGCTGGCTGGCAAATGAGATTACACAGGGAAATCAAATTAGTGCAACCAGTGCTTTAAGTGAAATGTACAAATATATTCTTCCATAAATAACATATCAAAATCTCTAATTGCCATATGTTCTTGTTTACGAAGATGTGTACCGACTGAATAATTTCCAAGGCCGGGATTCAGCCAATCAAAACTTTTAGCCAGAATTCCCTCCCTATTCTAAAAGTTCTACTTCAATCTGTGTTTAGCTAAGGGGCTTCTCCCTAGAGAAGTAGGCAAGTGTCAGTCATGGCAGACATCATAGCTCAATAGAAATAAATAAAAAAAGCCCCCAGTAGGCAGCGTTTTAGTGACAATAGGAGTCAGTCTGTCCCCCCTCCTCTCTCCTCTTCCCTGATTACTGTCCTTTCTTATTAGAGCTGGGAGCTAACCGCCAATGTTTATAGCACTACACATCCCAGAATAGACCGTCATGGTGTGTGTTTGTGTGCGTGTTTACTGTGATTCCTTTTCTCTGTCATATCTCCCTTCCGGCCCTCTGAGAGAGGAGACAGTTATTAGTCAAGGTGGCTGGTGGAGACACACAGACTTGTACAGCACTGACTCCCAATGCCATTTCCCTGATAGTATTATTCTCATTACAGCTGAGAGGCTGTAATGAACAAAACCTTGAATTAACCAACGCCACTTCCCTGTGCATACAGTGCCTACAGAAGGCTCCTACAGAACTCAGAACTATCCTAGACAATGTTGTCAACAATGTAGGAAGAACGTGCATTAACTGTCCCTCTTTCGTTGTGCAAGGTCCCTAGGTGTGAAAGTGACTTCTCTCACATCTACAGACCAACAACAATATGACAATGTTTTTGAACACCAGAAAAGATAAAAATGTGCTAAGTTTCTGAAAGACATGAATATGCCACAAACTGTCTGGAAAAGTGTTTTAGTCTATTACTTTCAACAAAATGGACAGACGATAAAGATACATTTTAGGGTTGCAACTAAAAACTTTTTTGGAATAGTCCCCCCAAAGCATTTCGATAACATTTTGATCTGGGCTTTGACTCCATAACCATCCATAACCATCCATTTGAGGCAGTCTGTTGCAGCTATGCTTGTGTGTTTTGGAACATTGTCCTTTTGCAAGATACATTTTCAGTTCAGTGTCAGCTTTTTAGAAGATGGTCTCACATTATTAAGAATTAAATTAAAGAAATTATTAATTAAATTACATTAATGATTTACTTAATGATGGTAAAGCAGTCCCAAACAACAATGCCTCCACTTCCATGCTTCACAGCTCTAATTCGTTTTGTTTGTTCAAAGGTTTTTCATTTTCGCCATGCCTGGCATTGCAGACAAATATGTGTTTTCTGGCAAACATCAGACCTGTCTCCATTTTCTTTTTGAAATGAGGCCTCATCCTTCCTGACCTCCCATGTAGGCCAGGTTTGTGCAGACTCTCTGAGAGTTGACTCATGCACTTTGACATTGACAGTGGCAAGAGAGACCTGTAGTTCCTATGATGTTACCCCAGGGTCATAAGAGACTTCAATGAGCATCTTTCAGCCATCTCTTTGTCTGCATTTGGTGGGACGACCTGTCCTATGTAGATTGCCAGTGGTCTGGAATTTTGTCCATTTGTACATGATCTGTTGAACAGTGGAATGATGCACTTTGAGTTAATTGGAAATGGCTTTGTAACCGCACACATTTTTCATCTGTTTTGGTGACCTGATTCTAATTGCACCCATTGTATGGCTGTAATACCAGTTGAGTGCTTCTTCCTTAAATTGTTTCTACATAGCTACATACATTTTTCCAATCTTCCTCTGTCCAGCGTCTGTGTTCTTTTCGCCAATCTTAATCTTTTTTTTATTGGCCAGTCTTACATATGGCTTTTTTCTTTGCAACTTTGCCTAGAAGGCCAGTATCCCAGTTGCCTCTTCACTGGTGTTTTGCAGCTACTATTTAGAGAAGATTGTCAGTTGAGGATCTGTGAGGCATCTGTTTCTCAAACTAGACACTATTGTATTTGTCCTCTTGCTCAGTTGTGCACCGGGGCCTCCCACTCTTTCTCTTCTGATTAGAGACAGTTTATGCTGTTGTGTGGAGGGGGAAGTACACAGCATTGTACTAGATCTTCAGTTTCTTGGTAAGTTTTCGCATTGGAATAGCTTTCACTTCTCAGAACCAGTTTCAGCCTGTAATCAAACCCACAATTGCTGATGCTCCAGATACTCAACTAGCACAAAGGACAGTTTTATTGCTTCTTTAAATCAGCACAACAGGTTTCATCTGTGCTCACAAAATTGCAAAATAGTTTTCTAGTGATCAGTAAGCCTCTAAAATGATAACATTTTGATTAGCAAACACAACGTTCCATTGGAACACAGGACTGATGGCTGCTGATAATGGGCCTCTGTATGCCTATGGGCCTCTGTATGCATAAAGGGCCTCTGTATGCATTTTACATATTCAAATCAGCAATTTCCAGCTAAAATTTACATTTACAACATTAACAATGTCTATAATCTAAATGGGGCTTGCGTTTTGAAAACAAAAGGCATTTCTAAGAGACCACAAACATTTGAACAGTGTAAATGTAGAGTAGTGTAAATGTGAAATTTCTGTTTTAAAGGGTTAGGTTTGATTCTGAAGTTAAATATTACGATGTAATTTATTAATAAGTTGGATAATGAAACAGCACATACGATTAGAATATTGACTGGTTTACCGTATTGACTGTCCACTTTAAAATATAGTGACTTTTTTGCTGGACCTCATAAGCGGAGCCCGCCAAGAAGAGCGGATGACTGACTGACTGACTACCCCTTGTTAAATTGCATAGTGGTTAGAGACAAGGACTAGCAAACCACAGGGCTGTTCGAGCCTTGTCACAGTCAAAACAAATTATGCATTCAGATTTGTACAGGATAATCAGAAACTTTGCTGGCTACAGCCTTCAGTAGCTACATCATAGTAAGCCTAAAAAAAAACAATTTACAGTTATATTGCAACTATTTCTGGTGTATTTTCAAAATACGCATCTGTGCATGCTTTTTGGGGTAATACAGGCTAGATCACAATTTCTTGGGCAGTGACAAAAAAGTCAAGTTATCGTCACCTATATTGACAGTTACTGTATTAATGTAATTCATGAATGAAAGAAAAATGAATGTAGTGGGACCACGAAATTAAACAGCTTTGCCAGTGTAAAGTTATTCTTCAGTCTCGCTAGCGAATGCTCAATTCTTATGACTATTCCAATTAGTAGGTTAGTAGATACTAATAAACCTATTACTGTCAAATAAGCTGTTAAAACAGCCAGTGGCAAAAGCCATACAGTTTATAGATGCTATTTGTGGTGGATAAGAAACATTAGTCAGTTTAACACAATGCTTAATGGTGTCTAGCGAAATATTCAAAATTGGCATGATGTTGATGCATGCTAAAATGATAAACAGTTGAGACGCTATACTCACACTCCACAAATGTATTTTCCCGTGGGGTAGTGGTTAAAGACACAGCCTCTCATGTGTGAGACCCAGGTTTGAATCCAGTAAGGGCCACAACAATCAGCACTTTTAATCACAGGCTGGCTGATCTAGACCTGCCCGTTTCCTTTTCAGTTTTTTTCAAGAGAAAAGGTTACCTAACGACTGTCAGTGTGCATATTGAGAAGGAGACTCAACTGGTACTGCATTCTGATGATTAATGGTTATCTAAAATAATATCATGAACACAAAGTGTCCTTTAATGAATGATGGCAGACTGTCAGAGATTTCCGCTGCGGTGTCCCTCAGGGTACATTCCTTCCTTGGCCTGTTACTTTGGTCTGTGATTACAAAAGAGTACCACTAGATCCTAAATGATGTATGCTAATGTTTCCACACTGAATTTCAGCACCCAAAGCCAGTGAGGTCACTGACTGAATTGGTGATGAACAACAAACTGTGCTAAATACAGCTACAATTTATTATATTCAAGGAATTCATTAAGACCTAAACCTCAAACTAGAGTTCTACTTAAAGGATAGAGGCCATTGATCACATTAAAGACCATTGATCAAGTTGAGGAAACTAAACTGACTTACCTTGGATGGACATTTATTATGGCAAAATAATATTGACAAAGTTGTTGGGAGAAGTATGTTGAAGAATTGTCTGCATTTTACATAAAGATTTTTTTTTTCAGGTACTGGTCTTATCTCATCTCAAGTACTGTATTATATAGTATGGGCAGGTACAGCAAAAACCTTACAAAGTTGCTATTGGTTCTATACAGAGCAGTTCATGTTACCCTTAACAACAAACAGAAAACTAACATTGACGGTAGCAAGAATAACATCAGTGTGTATTCAAATATTTCTTTGCCAAATGTAGAGGAGAGACTTATGTACCACTTATTGGTTCATAAGTCTGGGTCAAAAACACGGACACTAAATCGCATGCTCACTCACAGTAAAACACACAGTCACAGACACAAAGTTACAGTCACACAGCCACAGTCACTGATAGAGTTACTCACACATTCAACTGACACACATCAAACTAAGCGATCCAAATTGTGGACTTTCACCAGAATTTATGGAATTCCAATAACATTTTGTTGCTGTTATTTTACTTTGTTTACGGTCTTGTGTAATATGTGTACCTTCCTGTTCAATGTACTGTATGTAAATTGTATCGTTTTGTTTGCCCTTAATGTACTTTTTGTTAAGTGCTGGAACCCAGGAAGACTAGCTGTCGCCATGGTATCAGCTAATGGGGATCCAAATAAACAGTCCTATGGGCAGAATGACTGTCTGGGTGACTGCCACACTAGTAGAGACAGCCTGAGTGTTTGTGTGTGTGTGTGTGTGTGTGTATGTGTGCGTCAGGGAGCGAGCGTCTATCCACCGGGCCTTAATTGCCAGCGAGGTCACGACAAGGACCCATCCATCCGGGGCTGTTTTGATGCAGGTGCATGACAGGGGCTGATGACTGAGTCGGCTGCATGCCCTTGACTTGCAGTTGGCAAACAGCGCCTGTAGGGCCCGGCAGGCGGATCATTACCGCGCAGAACTCCCCCACCCCGCCACCCCCCCCCAGCACAGCCCCCCTGCCGAGGCAGGCGCAGTAGTCTTACCCCTTCCCGAAGGCACCTCATTAACACCGTGTAGGCGGCAGCAGGAACGACCCACAGCTCTCCTGGGTGCTCTTTCTTCTCCTCCTGCGGGGAGTGAGGGAAGGGATGGGAAGAGAGAGGCGGAAGGGGAAGGGCTGTGAGTTGAGACTACTGTGGGAGGACCTCTACTGTGGCTCATTGGGGGGACAATTAGGGCAAAACAAAGCAGTGGTAGCAAGTGTAATTAGGCTAAATAAATAAGCCCCAATATTCACAAATGATGTAGCTAGCTAACAAATTTGGAACTTGGAAATTCCTTTGGTACTGGTAAGGGAATGTGTGTTGATGTAGTTGTAAACCAGAGATGAAAAACATTTTCGGAGCATTGGCTTCAAAACATATTCAACTTAAAATGTGTGTGTGTTTATAATGAATGATGTAGTGGAGCAAAACAATATGTAAACAGTATTTAAACACCTTTATATTTTGTCAAATATTTATTTACTACTAACTTCTATGCACTAAATAAAAATGTTTTTGTACTAGCTAGCTTTGCTAGCTTGTGCTCCTTCAGACTCCTCTTTTGGTGCTTACATTACATGTTCCCACATTTTCACACTGTTAATAACTCCTTTAAATATAAACAATATAACTACAGTAGTTTTCAGAGGGACCCTTAATCACAAGGCCTGCTTTCACCTAAGGTCTGTATAAAGTTTTTGTTTTCATTTTAAGCAGTCTAATAATTTTTCGGTTAATCCAGTTTATTTTTTCAGTGTTGCTGTCACTTACTGCTATGCCAGAGTGCTTCCATTGAACAAATCAGCACACAGCTCCTTTTCAAAAATGTTGTCAATCATCAGTAATAATCATTTTAAGAGCCTTGGGAAAAAAATGCTTGCTTCTCAAAGTTTGCTGGCTTCTCTATATTATTCTCTGGAGATGGTAGAAAAATTCACAAGATTCTCAAATTCAACATAAAATGAGCAATAGATAATTTTGGGGTATGTCAATATGGTGTTGATCCATAACTTGCAATTCCTTCAGAAATATATTCTTCAACCACTTTCTATAACTTTGAAACCACCTGGTTATCGCACCAATAAAGTCAATGGCCACTGTAGGCGTGCTGCACTGAGTGACCCTGACAAACTGGAGAGCTAAGAGTGAAAGCGGAATTAACACTTAAGATACTATCACAGAAACAAGTGGCCTCTATCTGTTCTGAAATCATTTTCAAGGACACCACCAGAATAACATAGGACACTTAAAAATGGAACGGGTAAAAACTAAATAATAATAATAAAATAATCACTTTTCAGTTAAATAACAGGAAAATATCAAACTAGTATGAAACGCTAAGTAAAGCAATATAACATGTGATATGCCAATATACACACGTCCATACAGAAACTGCATCATTACATAGCTAAACAGTAGACCCATTTTACACATTACCTTTATGGAATTTGGATTTATTATAATTAATTAGCTATTATTTTTAATTGTATGTATAAAACAGAGAATTCTAGATACAAAACATTGTTACTGTCCACCTACATGTCTATGCGAGCACATACATTCTTCAGTGCTAGCTTTGAAAAATAGGCCAGTATTGACACCAGCAATCACTAAACACAAAGTTAGATTTGACGTAAAGCCTGTTCAGAGAAATTCAAATCAAATTGACTTTATTAAATACATTTGATAAATTAATTTAACAAATGAGTGGATTCATTGTTTAAAAAATGCATTCATTTCCCAGAGAAATGTAATCATCACAACAGCATAGGGTTGAAAGGGCACTGTTTCTGAGTATAAAACACCAGCAATGCTTCTCACCTGCGTGGCAATGAGGTACAGTAGCTCCCCTAGGGGCGGCAGTAAGCACTGCTTCAGTTTGCTGTTCCTGAAGTTCTCTCTGATCAGCTCAACGAACATGGCAACAGCCTGGAAGTTTCAGAATAAAAAACACCAGTCACTCACATAACAACAACACAGTTGTGACATCACTTCTGACCCTTACCCACCGAGAGGCTTCCTTCTGAATAGTTCACTTGTACAAACTGGATATGTACTAGTATTGGGTACACACCTCGCGATCGTTGCATTTCCATTAGCATGTGCTCTTAACCAGAGCGATTTACAGGAACAACTTACAACGTTAAGTGCCTCACTACAAAGCAAATCAACAGCCTCTCAGGTACGGGTCTGAAGACCAAACCAATAGTCAATATCTTCCAAAATGACTAGAAGACATGTCAGCTTCATGGCCTGATAGGCGATCATCACCCCGTGCAGCCTAGATTATATCCTGTGGTGTGGCGTAGGGTTAAAGACAAATAAATGTTGTTCACTCCACGTTCTTGAGCAAGGCACTTCACCAACCTTTAGGAAAAATCCAGAGTACAGAAAGCGCTACATTTGTCCCGCACTGGCCAGCGATCAGAGTTTACCAACCTCTGTCCTAACCTCTACATCACTGACTTTAATACTCGAGAAAAAAACTAGGGAGAGGACCAAGGTAGGAGGGCGGGCAATTAGAATCCACATAGCGTAATTATGGTGTTATTGGAAGGAACCGCATAATAACCTCCTCAGTAAAACACACACACTCATACACACTCACACATATGCAAACACACACCCGAACCGGCTCATTTGTGGATTTAGCATTTTCCTTGTCTCCTTCTCAGACTTGAGGAGGACATGACGGCCCGACTGCAGCAGCGCTCCCGGCGGGGGGGCTATGCAAATAGGCAGCACACTCCGAGCAAGAATGGCTCCGGCGCTGCCCGGTAAATAACATAAATGATGACTTTGCAGGGAACAGATGTTTGCAGCTCACGTTTGATACGAGAGAGAAACGCGGCTTTGGCAGGAGACACGTCCTGCAACTGAGTGACAATTTGCTCTTCAGGAAAACAAACAGGCTAAGTTGGAGCCGCACCACACGTCTATTTCCCCCAAACGCATCATTATCGCTTGTGCACCATCCCCAACTACCCCCCAGCCCCTACCCCACACTCCATCTACCTATAAAGCAGAGCTTTAAAACGACTGAGGCTGCAGGCAGTTGAAGGCCACGCAACATTAAGCATCCCATAGAGGCTCGGGGAGAGAGGAAGCGAGTAAGAAACAAAGAGGCTCGTTTTCTCAAGGCAACGGGAAATCATTTTGCTCCAAACCAAGGTCCCCCCCCCCCCCCCATCATCATCACCATCTCACCTCTGCTTCAGTACACAACGCTGGACCGGAGCCAGGCGACAACAAACCAACTCAGCGGGCGCGAATACAAAATCGCACCAAGGGTTGAGGAAATCTTTCAGAAGTGATACCACTGCTTCGTCCGGTCGGGTTCGAAGCGGATCTCTTAAACGTCCGATGAATGCGAGTGGTCGAAGTAATCAACGGAATGTCCGTGGAATGATTTAGTCTACTGAATGTATTGTGAGGTGGCTGTTTGCATCTTCCAAAAAGGTTGGCTTGTGGACCGGGCCGACCGAACGCTATGTCCTGATGTCTTATTGATGGAGGAGGCCAGCTGATAACGGACATTGACTAAAGGTGACCTGCCGTGCTGTAGCGTGATGAATCAATATCCCGCAGCTGTTCAGAAGAGGACAGGCGTTTGATGTAGGGCTGAGAGGCTGTGACACACCTGACCTCAGACCTTCCATTGCTTACATGAGCCTATGGTCATCGCCATAGATTACCAACGGTTTCTGCCTAGTTATCAGACGGACACACGATTGACTGCTTTGGCCAGCGAGCAATAATTGACTCAAACCATTACAGACGTGTTGATAATGAATAAAACATGAATACCAACTTACTCTACATGTAAAGGTTTTTGGGGCAACGGATAAACAACCCACAAATTATTCAACCACAAGTGATCTAATACAACAATCCTTACAAATTTCTAGTTTGCAAAAGACACATTAAGTAAAACTCTACAGAATAAACAGCAGCGTTTATTGGCCACAGCACTCCGTTCTTTTTCCAGAGCTGAGGAGGGAGGACTGCAGCTCACAAGCTCCATCTGTGGAAGTGGAACAGGCTAATTCTCCAGCTCTGATTAAACACAATAAGAGGAGGGAGAGAGGGAGGCAGGAGGCCGTCTGTTCCACTCTGCAGGGATGGCCAGCACGGCGCGCCGGGCCGGGCCAGTTTCTAGGGGACGGTGTGTGGAAATAGCAGAGGCAATGTGTGCAGTACTATTGACGTGCTGCCATGAGAGAGAGAGAGAAAACGCCTGAATTGGGGCTTGATGGTTGGTGGTTTGGTGGCACAGGAAAGTACTGCCTCTGCCAGAGAAGATAACACTTAATTAGAATGATGTTGGAGTCTCCATAGAGACAGACAGAGGAAGGCGGATAATAGTGAACTAATTTCTCTCTTCCTGTTCTAACTAACCCTACATTACCACTATATATTAGCACCTGTATAATTCACAGCTCGCTGACGTGCCTGAGAGATATTCGGGCTTGTCAAAACACCGTAGGACCAGACCGATGTCCGAGTCAGTTCTGCAGACGATGGAGCATACCGAAGCACCGCATTCAACTCAGACCGTCAGGGTTGTATCGGCGTGGTTTCGTAACTTGCAGAACACTGCTCAAAAGAACAAGGACAATGAGAAAAGCCCGGATCAGCAGAGGGAAGGCGTCTCGTCTCACAGCGGCAGACCTTAACTAGGACGGCGGCTGACCACTGAGATCCACCGTGGCGGACATATGGAGGCTGGAGAAACAAAAGCCCAGCCCTGATGCACAAATCGCCATGACTGCGGCTGACCGTCAGACACAGAACCCCCGCAGAGTCTCTGGGATCTGTGACACCAGTAATATGAGATATCTGTGCCCAGAGTGGCGGGGGGGGGGGCGGGGCGATAAATAAAATCCTCAGCCATCTTTAGAAAAGAACACTGTGGAAACTAAAAAGTCGCTGCGCCATACTGTGGCGTTTCCGACCAACGGCGGCCATTTTGTGTAACGGTCATGTACCTCTTCCTCTCTACCTCCAAGCTTATAGTTTATAGCTGAATTGGGAAGCCAACCAACGGTCACAGAAAATTGCGGTAAGCCATGGATCAAGGGTGGGGGCACCGTATCTGACATTAAATACAGTCCTGTTCATTTAATTGATTCAACCGCAAAGTCGTTGTCGTGCATTTCTTTGATGGCTTGTTAATGGCTTCATAGACATGTTTGGGCAGGTGGGTCGGTGGGTCGGTGGCGCTGGGTTACAGTGGCATCTGGTGATTCCGCCTGGTACTTCACCACACTCCGTCCACACTGGTGCCCTTTCTACGGGCTGCGCTCACACGGCTCGGCTGTGTACAGCCACACTGGCTGTTGTTGTTGTCTTTCACATGCCTGAAGTTGTGTCTCTGGGCAAAAGACTGACAGGCATTTGGCATTACGACCTCTAAACAGTGTGTGCCGGTCTGTAATGGCTTTGATACACGGTTCTACATTTGACGCACGGAATGAACCCCGAAAGGCCAACCAATTGCCTAAACAATGCCAGTACTTCTGACAAAAAAAACCTATAGATTTTGGGACAGGCATGCCATTAGCGAGCGAGGCCCAGATGCTGTGACAATAGCATGCAGGGGCCCGGCACAGGGCAGCTGGATTAGGTCAGCCTGACAGGTCCACTAACCTCAACGACGGGGGCCTCCTCTCGGAGTTCACTGCAGTGGGACGCCAACAGTCCCAGAACCCGCATCACCTTCGTCTTCCTGGAACACACACACACACACGTCAAACATCCATTCAAAGCGGATAATGCTGCAGGTCTTCCTGGAATACACATATACACACACACACACACACACACACACACACGTCAAACATCCATTCAAAGCGGATAATGCAGACAGTCTTCCTGGAATACACACACAGGAGCCAGTTCTAACCATATGTAAAACAGCTACAGAAATAATTCTATAGAATTCTATAGAACAGAAATTATCCATAGAATCGCATTCCCCATTAAGTAGTAAGTATAGAAAATAGGGGCAGCAATTATACGCATTAAATCTTTATCGGCCGCTACCTTTTTTTCAGTTAATCCTAAAAAAAAATCTGAAATAATCTAAAGGTTGTTAAATTTACAGCAGTGATTCACAGCATCCAAACATGGCACCAGATCTTTAGGAAGCCTAGTGCAGCAGGTTACAGAGCAGGCAGAACATTCCTCCCATGCGCCGGCCTACGGGGGAACGCACAGAGCGCTCAAATGTATGTAGGGCTTGGACAGATGGAAGTTAAAGGAACTCACACGTCCCAGTTAGGAGCGAGTCGCAGCTGCTGGGTCAGCACCGGGAACTGTCACAAAGGGAGAACACAGAAAGGCACTCGGTTACCACATAGCTGCCAATGCCTAGGCTGTGTCTCCAATGGCACCTTATTTACTAGACAGGGAGTAAATAGGGTGCTGTTTGGGACTATAATATGAGGCGCTTACTGTATATGAATGTTAGTCTGTCGAGTTGTCTTTCAGAGGCACATCAATTTTACTTGTCTGGTTCAGACTCAGATCAGTCATGGTGAGTGCATCAAGGTCATACGTTTGTAAGGGCTGGCAATTATGTCAGAATTTGTTGGAAACATCTGTCAAGCAATCTACCCAGCTATATTTAAGACGCCAATGTGTAACGATCTGAGTGGTTTTTTTGTCTGTTCAGTCTGAGCGAGTAATGTCACTGGGAGGCCATCTAGTGGTTAAACTTTTTCTTCCGGATAGAATTATTATGCCCGAATCAATCCTTAGTCTAGACATTTCATTAAAAATGAATGAAGAGATTTGAGGATTAAATTTCACCAGATGAATATCCCGCATGTCAAACCTCAATGACATAATATTGGCAGCAGAGTTGATCTTTGTGTTCTCATACAGTACATAGCTAGGGGTCTCTGAAAACTGCCAAATCTCTCTGGACGCAGCTCTAGTTACTGATGAAAGGCCAGGAAATGGGAAATTAATTTTCTTACTGTGCTGAGGAAATAACAGCGTTAACTTCCTGGACCCACCTAGCCGACTACTGTTTCAGTTTTCCATTGATCACCAGAAGTGGACACATATTGCAGCGGAGCAGAGCTCAGGTTACATGGCGTCGTTTCCCTCTGGGGGCTTCACAACGCCACCGCCTTTAGCCTCCTTAACACTTTAGAAACCTCAGCGAGGCCGGAGGGCGTTCAGTGATTCTGAGAATCCTCCTCTGACAGCGCGGCGTAAGCGATGAACGCCATTAACCCGGTGCCGCGTTAGAACCGGGGTCACCGGCAGCGCTGGTAAGAACGCAAGGCATGGCGAGCGTGTTGTCGGCCGAGCATACGATGAGCCTTCCCTCACCAGGTGGGAGTGGATGATCCTGGTGGCTGTGTCCTTGTGGGACGTGATGACACACAGATAGCCCAGGAGGTTGAGTCTGGAGCGGGCCCCTGCGGTGGTCTTATCATCGGGGGCCTCCAGAGAGGAGACCAGCAGCTGCAGAAACTCCCTCCAGTCCTCTGGGCTCATACAGGACAGCTTCTCCGCTATTGAAAGGGAGTGATAGGAGGTTGGTGGACCAACGGCAGGCCTTAAGCTGTCCGTCAGACTCTTGTGTGAATGCATGTGCATAGATGAGCTAGCACCGACGCTACTAAAGCCTTCAGGACTCCGGATGACATGGGTTTACCTGAGTACGCTGGGACACACAATGTCTTTGAGTCATATCGCACAGGAGCAGTCTTCTGAATCTGATTTACAAGAAAATATGAATATGTAGTCATGAATAAATGCTTTTTAGCTGGAACAGCGTAAATACAGCGTACATCCAGAGTTACATGATTGTTTGAGTTTCTGCTTTGTACCTTGGTGTTGTCCATTATAGGTGTGACAGTCAGGTCAGAGTCAGTGTACACCAGGTCCATAATACAGTAACTGATGCCATTGAGACCACCGACCGCCACACTGTGCTACAGGGGGCAACCACAGTAAAGTATACATTATCAGAATGTGATGAAATATACATCATTCATATACCAAACTTGCACAAATGTCATAATTGGCTAAATAAAAGTCTAGCATATTATAAAGACTGCAAATTAAACTGGATAAAATAATAACTGAAAAGTTGCAGTTCATTGAGAATGCTGTGGAGGGCGACAAAGGTTAAGAAACAACTGTAAGCGAGAATAGCACCCTTCAAAAACAATTTCCAACTAAAAGTTATTGCAATCTACCAGTTCTATAGTCTATGTTTCTGACTGAAATGGAATTGTGATCAAATACATATGGGAGTCCATCGGTCTATGCTTCTGACCGAAATATAATTGCGGTGAAATATGTGTCTGACTGAAAGGCAAATCTGGTAAAATATTTTTCTGACTGAAATCTTATTGTGGTGAAATTCACAAGAGTCCAATGGTCTATGCTTCTGACTGAAATGTCATTGTGGTAAAAAACATCGGGGTTCACTGGTCTATGTTTCTGACTGAAATGTTATTGTGGTGAAGTACATATGAGAGTCCATTGGTCTATGTTTCTGACTGAAATGTAATTGTTGGTAAAAATATACGGGAGTCTATTGGCACTTTTATTGCAGTAGAACTCACTTGAGGTAATGGTGACTTTTCAGATGTATCTCCTGCACTGCAATTCATTCTTGGACGAGAGCTGATGAATGAAAAATATCAAATATTTTATATTTATTATAATCACTGAGAAAAAATTCAAATACACTTTTTATGAAATATAATATTAAATAATTAATACAACTGGAGATGACAGCAATTTTCAGGCTGGATTAATAAATAATTACTTTGGACAACTGAATTTTCATTATAGACAATAGATAATAATTTGTAAGACAACACAAATAACCAAAATGAGTGGCTACACTGGAAATGACACACCAGTGGTACTGAACATGAAGGAGATTTAGCCTAGACTCTTCATCTGTAATGGCCAATTATACTTATGTCAAGATAAACTAAACTGAACCAGTCGTCTGCTTATTATTGCTGAAAATACTACATGCTGGTCATAAAAATTAATAAGTCTTCTTTTTTGCAGCAGCGCCAATTATTTTCTGTACATAAACTGTATGTTTTTCCCGAAATTTTATTTTCAAAATTCGCAAAAGACAAACTGACAGCCTCAACCCTAAATGTCCCTTGGCATGGCAGGACTGTCATCCATTACAATATACTTTACACAATGCAAAGACCACACTGTTCTATGTTGGGCTCACATGCTGCCCAAATGGCCACATTCATTTTTCTTCACTAATAAGGCCAACTATATCACCCCAGCTGATCATACCTGAGGAGGAATATGGATTCCCTAGCATCTTTGTCCAATGCACTCTTTGGTCTAAGCTCTGTCAGATTGTCTAGGAAAAGAAGAATGAACCATTTTGATATGCAGCATCTAAACTTGTCGTCAACATGTCTGCAGACGGCATCACTGAAGCATTACCTAATCGGAATGATTTGTTGGGGTGCATACAGACAGGCTCCACGCCCCCTGATGTCCCTCCCGGAGTCCCTCTGTATTCCTCCCCTGGACCCAGGGAGGTGACAGAGACTGAGCTCACTGCTGATGACTGGCTTGAGGAGCAGATTCTTTGCCTCTCCACACTGCAGCCAAACGATAAGTCACATATCAGTTAGTGCACAGCAACTAATATCTAAATCCACTGAAAACAGTGAACCAAAAACACAAACGTACTGAACCACTTCACCCTATACTTATGTAACTGCACCTAAATAACTGTAATAATTACATGGAAACAAGTGGAATAACAGAAGCTGATGATGCTATGCCAAAAAAAAACATTACCTGGAATTGAATGAGATATCTTCCTCCGAGCTAGTATGGACCTCAGAAAACGCTCCTCTCCAGAATGGGTGGGACAGTAACTGAGTCCAGCTCATCCTGAGAAAAAAAATATCATTCTGCACTTATATGTCAAAGGTTACAAAACGATTTGGTATTGTAATGTCCCATACCTCTTGTGGGGGTCTTTTTCAAGCAGACCTTTAATCAAGCTTTGGAACTCTTCCGAAGGCTTGCAGGGGGACATCCCTTTAAAATCAATATGACATGGACATAAGTTGCTCTTAAGGTGAACATAATTGAAATAACACAAACATTTCCACTGGATACGTTTTGTTGGGAAATATAACTTGATTGCTATACCCCTTTGCATAGGAGATGGGGTATCCGCATGTAATATCAGCTCAATCAGAACAGAGAAGGTCTCGGAGAAGAACGGTGGTTTTCCTGTGAAATTACCACAAAACAAGACAGAGGTAATTAGTTACTGAGATTATACTGTTATGCCACACTAACAACTAACTTGTTTGACAACGAGTGACAACGTGGGCAAGAGCACAGATCTGGAAGTAGCCGAGTGATTTGATGATCACCTGAAAACATCTCATAGAATATACATCCCAGGGCCCACAGATCACTACTGACAGTCACGTCTCCTCCATTGACCACCTCTGGCGCACAGTATATTGGAGACCCTAAAGAAGAAAGACAGACACATATGAGATATCCAGAATCACTGAACACAGTGAATATTATTACAAAATATTATAAGTTATGGGATTTAGCTTTGTACAGTAAGGGTGACCTTGGATTCTGTTTTTGATATTTCTTCTAGATGTATTTTCTCTGCTGTACCCTCCGTCTGTTTCTTCTGCCGCGACTAAAGCAAAAAACTCCTCCAAATTCTCCCCCTCGGCTTTAGACAGGCAGAAGTTAGAGTACTTCAATGTGCCAGGACCATCTAGCAGGATCTGTGGGGAAACAGAAACCCTGTCATCAATACTGATCTGTGGAGTGGGAAGCTTGCTGTGAAGTAGTTTGGATGGTTTTATCACGTGTGAGCCACTGTGAAACTGGATTGTTTGAGCAATTGAACTAATATCAAACTCTACTTAGGCTTAGCACATATAGACTGTACCACACCTTGGATGGATTGAGGTCAGAGAACACGATGCCAGCGTCATGTATGTATCTCAAACCTTTGACCATATTAATCGCAAAATCCCTCACTACATCTTCTGACAGGCATTCATCCTGGGAGATGACTGCCTCCAGAGAACCGCCTAAAAAATGGAGAAATTATCAATGACTGTTAGTACCATTATACACAGTTAGTTTACAATCATAATTATTAAGTTTAACATACTCACAATTAGCTTCTCACCTGTGCACAGCTCCACTACGAGCCACAGATGGTTACTGGTTTCATACCACTCATAGAAGGTTACCACATTCTCATGTTTTAAGTCGTGGGTTAACCTCACCTTTTGAAAAATAACGTGGTCAGTATTACTCAACTGTCAGTTGAGAGGTGTGAGTAGGAAGTGATAGATACTTACATGGTTTGTAATTTCGGTTTTTTTGGACTTATCGCTGCAAATAATTGCAACAAAATTGATGCTCCCTTTCCTTCTCCCCTTATAAACCACAGACTTGCTTCCTGTTCCAATTTCCTCATAGAGGATGAAGTTTTCCATCGTCAACGGTTATTTCTGAAACTGGAATGAGATGTTGATCACTTAATGGAAATGAATGGCAATTTTAAATAACCAGGTTCAAGTTAACGTAAAGCAGTTTAACATATGTACATTTAAGCCTCATGGTGCATGTATATAGACGATATAACTAGCAGCAGCAAACATGTTGCTACATAGTATTCAGGTTCGCTATGTATTACAGTACTGTATATTTGTAGAAAACAGACTTGCATTCAAAGCAAATCTTGCTTCGCGCACAGTCATACAGCCTGAGAGCCAATTCCCAAATGGGTTAAAACAAGCAAGAATCCACAGATTTATAATTACTGTACCAATAAGTAGTTATACTGATTAATGAGAAGCAAGCTAACGTTACATAAAACGTTTACTCTACCTTTCCACTCCCTTTCAAACTTCAACTCAAAGCGCCAAGTTTGTTTCCGGATACTACTTTTGGATTATCTCATTCCTAATGTAGGGGACGAGGGATATACTTATTTTGATAAACATAAGAAAACGATATATTTTAATGAATGTTTGGATATTTAAAATGTGGTAATATTTTATTAGAGTTGGCCGTTTGTATAAAATACATTTAAAAAAGTTACGTTTGTAATACGTTAGTATTATTTGGTTTTATTATTTTGTTTAAATCCCTCCCACTGAACTAACCTACGGTTACTAGGATACCCGATAGGACGCAGCACAAAAACGACATCTGCGCGGTGATGTGTAGAAAGTTATTTTCCTGTGATCAGAATGCAATAAGGATGGTGCCCACTCAAGTGGAAATAGTTCTTGTTTTCGCAAATATTTTAATAAGAATTAAATGAATCCCGACTATTTAATATTTGTTGTATATTTTAAATAAATATTATATTTTCATATTCTATATTTTCTAAACGTCTGTCTCCCTTGGCCTTTTTTCTGTTCAGTATGATCTCCAACAATCTTCAGTATAATCTCATACAGCTTTCTTTTAGGGAACGCTGTATGAGGATGTTAAATGTGAAAAATATTTTCCTGAACTTGTGTGATAATATACAGTCATCTCAAGATGTTGGCACACATGACATTTAGCAAAGATAAAAAAACATCACGTTGAGTCAAAGTTTGGGCTCAAGTTAAGGGGGAGCTGTATACTCATTTCAACACAGTAATTTGTTAAAATGTAAACATTCACTTTTTTCACAATTTTCTTCTGCAAAACATACGTTTCAGAAATGTTGGCAGCCCTAAAGAATACATAAAATAAAAACAAACAAAAGTTGTGTCTGTTATAAAATTCTATGCTTTTTAGTTGGTCGCAGTGTCCCGGAACTGCATTGAGACTTTTCACCTGTTCCTGTTTCCCTGGGGTATAAATACAAAGCAGGACAAAGGTAAATTCCTTTGTCATTGATCCACATGGGCAGCTAATGGAACCATGGAGTAATTAAGTCTCACAACACACAACACACATCAACAAACTGGTTGGAAGGGATGCGTGAAAGAAGGCTTTACTGAGCCCAACCCACAAGTTGCCGCACCGGAACTTTTCCAAGCATTATTGGAAGTACAATTCAAGTCGTGTGCTGTGGTCAGACGAGACAAAAATGTTACTTTGTGTCCGTGCACACCATCAGCATGTTATGCGACAAAATGGGGACTACATGCAAGGGAAAGCACCTGAAGAGTTACTTAGTAAGTAAAGAATGGTGGTCATTGAAGCTTTGGGGCTGTTTTGCTACTATTGAACCAAAGGATCTTGTTAATTAAGTTCAGAGACTGAGGTGGCCTTTGTTAAATAAAGATTTTTTTGGTATCGCAAGCATGTTTTTGTTAATTTTGAAGTATGTTTTGGTCATCGCCTCGTTGATAGGACCCATCCACAGCCAATCCTTAAACTCTTGGTAGAGACAACCAGGTTTTAGGCTAACATTTCCTGATACTTAGCTGAACGAAATATGCCATCAGTCTTAACTATTGAAAGTATGTGGTCTGAATCCACAAAAACAAATGTAAGACTATAAAGGTTCTTGAAATATGCTGCATGGAAGAGTGGTCCAAGTTCCTTTTTCTCCATTTCAGGAAGTGTGCCAATCCTTCTTGAGTTGACTGTAGGCAAAGCTCACTGTGGACCGGGCAGTGCAAACAGAGAGGGCAGATGTTCCTTTGAGGGGTCAAAGCGACTTTTATTCTCTCAACCTGTGTATGTGTGTATGTGTTTTTATGTGTGAGACAGAGCGCACATCCATGCGTGGAGATACTGATGAGGTCAGCCAGATAATATCATGACAAACAGCCTCTGGAAAATCTCAGGTGCCAATGCCAGCTTGTGCCCTTGTAGCTACAGTAACATGTTTCGAGCAGGGTCTTCATTGCCATATCGTTGAACCCTTTTTCTCTCTCTCTGGGAGAGAGACAGAATATATGCATGCGATGTTATTCTATTATATTCTAGAAAATACATTTGCTTCTAGGCAACCAACCTGCCATTTGTCTGTGGCAGCTCCCTTCACAGTGCTAAGTGAAGCTACCACTGTGAAGCAACCACAGAAAAGTAGTAGAATTTACATTTTGCCTTCAAAATAAAGGTCCCAAATTGAATGTAATGCAAGTAAATGCAAACAGTGGAATCATGCAATATTTTTATTAGAACCCAACCCCTCCCACGCTCCTCCCAGCCTGTCAAAACTGTTCTCCACCCCTTCCCTTCACCCGTTTCAATCACAGAGCAGGTCATCATAATTTCTCAGAATGTGATGAAGGCGGTCAGTCTGGACAGTGTCTATTGCCACACTCAAATACTATGGTGACCAGCTCTTCCAACAAGTCTCTAAAGTAATGTTCAGTTCCTGCTTGTTTCAAATCATCTACCATGGTGTCCTGCTGAAATGACTACAGGCCTTTAGCACTCGCATCTATCGTCATGAAAACATTTTGGCAGAAGTTTCCTCTGTATTGAAGTTAAGAAAATATGCACATATAGTTACCTCCAGAAATGATTGACATGCTTAGAAAGAAGATGGCAAAACTGCAGTTTAAAAGATACAGGGTATGGGCAGTCTTTTTACTATATTGTGCTTCATACATTATTCAAGGAAATCAACAATTATGGCACATTTCTCAAAGTATACATTAATCTCCACCAGGATTTTTCCATAGCATTTTTGCATTAGAGGTCAGAAGTTGGCTTTGAATAGGGTAGGTCATTGTTTGCTCTAATATATTTGAAGTGCATTTATATCTTCTTTCTTAACGGTTTGTAATGCAGGATACCACAGCATAAAGTCACCTCCTAAAATGTGAAAGTTTGAAAAAGCAAATCAAACCAAGGTCTTAGCCAATTGGAAAGCACTATCATCTGATATACTTAACAGAAATACAAACAAACTATTAGTCCAATGTTTCATAACCTCAGAAGAAGAATTCCCTGAAATGTTCCATAGGCCATAAGCATATTTCTCTAATGTTACATATAGATTAGGGTGTAATGATTTTCAACTCAAAGAATGACTATCACTGCAGGCTTTAGTGTAGATCCAGGAAGTGATCCCATTCAACATATACAGTAAATCAGATCACTAACAGTGTCACTATCTGATCCTGGGAGGAGAGATGTACTCCTTCTTGATTTACTCTACTAAATATTTATAGAGCAAACAACAATAATCCCACAGTTATCAGAAACTTCCTGGCCCTTATCTTGGATATCTCACAGACAAAATCTGATTGTCAGCAGGGATTCGAAATTACCTGTTGGACCAGAGCTTGGATAGATCTTCCCCCAACCATGCCCCTACCTCTAAATAAAGAGTTTTTCTTTAAATATTGTACGTCATTATTATGTACATCAAAATCAGTACACTATTTGATGTATGGAGAGTTAACTTGAGTGAACTACATCTTAATTTACTCAAAACGACTCCCTTACCATAATAAAGCACAACAACATTTGAATATGCAATCACAGACTTTATAATTTGTTCTGGGAGACATTATGCCAAATGAGACGATGTGGAGTAGGATTC
>JACXGJ010007843.1:0-28999 GCA_016801105.1 Esox niger
CGTTCCAACACAGGGTTTAAGGAGGTAGAATGGGTGTAGCCGTTCCAACACAGGGTTTAAGGGGGCAGAATGGGTGTAGCCTTTCCAACACAGGGTTTAAGGGGGCAGAATGGGTGTAGTCATTCCAACACAGGGTTTAAGGGGGCAGAATGGGTGTAGTCGTTTCAACACAGGGTTTAAGGAGGTAGAATGGGTGTAGTCATTTCAACACAGGGTTTAAGGAGGTAGAATGGGTGTAGTCGTTCCAACACAGAGTTTAAGGGGGTAGAATTTGTGTAGTACATTAAACACAGGGTTTAAGGAGGTAGAATGGGTGTAGTCGTTCCAACACAGAGTTTAAGGGGGTAGAATTGGTGTAGTACATTAATCACAGGGTTTAAGGAGGTAGAATGGGTGTAGTTGTTCCAACACAGAGTTTAAGGGGGTAGAATTGGTGTAGTACATTAATCACAGGGTTTATGGGGAAGAATGGGTGTGGTAGAAGCAGCAAAGGGATTTTGGAGGTGGAATCTTCATACACTTTGGCACATACATACACATATACAATACAAAACAATGAGTCACGACAAAGATTCAAACCTCCCCAATACCAGGAGGAAAGTATACGCTGCCAGTTATCTCAATGTAGATGAAATAGAGAGAGATAAAGAGAAAGATAATTTCCTGTTTTAGAGGGGATGTGGACAACACAGTGTGGATTGGGTAAGGGCGCGTGTGTTTGTGTTTATCTATCTGCAGGCATAAACAATACTGTTCAATAGGATAGGGTGTTTACAGTATTAAGACCTATACCTCAAGGGTCCCATAGCAATTACTATTATTTTCTATATCTAAAATGTATGTGTAATGGTTTGGTTTATTTTTTGTATATTGATTTTATTATCTCATCCATATTTAAGAACTACCAACACATTTGATTGTTTTAATTTATGCTATACTAAGTTTGTTAATATGGACATGAGCGTCACATGGTGTCCGGTGACGATTTGCGCAGGTTTCTCAGTCAAGTCTGGATCGAGAAAAATAGGTACGTTAGTAGATTGCACTGGTTAGAACATTTCGAATAATTAACATACATAGCATACATTTTCTGCCAAACAGCATTATTAGTAATGTCTACAACCATATTGAAATGTGCATTTCAATGGTTTTCTGTAATTGGTATCGTCGATATCGTTGTATAAGTATTCTCAGCCCGCCAAAATAATTGGCTTGACGCCAACCCGCGATGTTTGCTAGCTTTGTGAACAGTACTTTTTTTTAGTTATATTGGAGTGAAACATAACCCATGTTACAATTTCGAATTCATGCAAATGTTTTAGCTATGCTATCAACATAATCTGAAGTAGGATGGCCTATTTGTCTAGTCACAGTTGTATATTTCACGAATGCCGGCATAAGATCTAAGTTGCCGCATTCGAGCGAATACTTTTGGCACACAGTATGGCATTATGGGTAGTGTAGTTTATGTCCTGTATCCACCTGCCTTCTAGAGCTATTTGTTCACTGATTGTCCTGCAATTCATTTTATGTGAAAGACAAGTAGTTGACATTTCTGTATGCAACTTTTATAAAGAAACGTAATATTGGTGCATTGAAGAACTTCTGCTTGTTCGTATTCATATGATTGCAGATTACAAATTGCACAAATAAAAGAACCAAAAGGGCAGTGGTGTCATGGGGTCCCGTTGCAGTCTAGAAATCACTACATACGGCCAGCTCTATTTTCATAATTTCTCTCAAATCAACCCACCATTTTCCGTGCAGTTTTCATTTCAATCTAAAGAACACTTTCTCCTACACAGAAAACAGACATGTAGCATTTGGCTGCCATTCAAGAAAACCGGTGGATTAGCAAAATGGATTAGCTTCAAACACAAAACACTCATTTTCAATTATACTTCCATCACAGTGCTCTAAAACTCTTCCTGGGAATTATGTCAGGACGTTTTGATATACTGAACAATAGCAAAGATGCTGTGCCAATCTCAGTCACACACACACACACATAGACACAAACATGCAGGCCAGCACATACACAGACATGCACACATGCACATGCACATATAAACACACGTGCACAGTCCCAGCTCTCTACAGCTGAGCACATAGATGCCGCAGGGTTTGTTCTCGTGGAATCGCGTCACCTTGACTTGATCTGATAATTCTTGTTCACTCATTCCTACACCAGGTTATTCATTCGTTCCCCCTCGACGCCCCTCCGTTGAGAGAGAGAGAGAGAGAGAGAGAGAGAGAGAGAGAGAGAGAGAGAGACGTGTCTACAAAGTGTTTTATATCAGAGGTGAGGAATATTCTGACTGACATGCTAACTGACTGTTATCCTTTACTTCACCAGCCTGGGATGGGGAGCGAGGGAGCAAGAAAGTGCGAGAGCAAAAAGCAAGCAGATCTTTTCTCATGTATACGTTTATTTACATCACAAGGTTAGGGTGAAAAGAGGAGTAGATGATGTGAGAAAGAAAGTTGTGTAATGGGTAAAAAAGATTATAGCAAAGAGAGTCATCTGAGATTTTGGTGGCAGACAAAATACGGGTGAATAAAGCAACAGCATTTTACGGGTTCCAGACACATTACGGGTGAGTGAAGCAACAATGCATCACGTGTTGCCGGTTCCAGGCGCATTACGATGAATAAAGCAACAGCGCATCACGTTTTATTGGTTTCAGACACATTATGGGTGAACAAAGCAACAACGCATCATGTCTTACTGGTTCCAGACACATTACGGGTGAATAAAGCAACGATGCATCACATCATGGTGGTTCCAGGCACATTCTGGGTGAATAATGCAGTAGCACATCACATCTTATTTTGTACTGAGAGCACCACAAGCTGCCACGCTAGTTTGCGCCCCAAAACCCCAAATTATAAAAAGAATGGTGACAATCAGTCACACAGAAGATGACGGATTCCTGCCTCATGGTGAATTTCTACCATAACAGCATCAAAGGTCAGGGCTTATGGTTAAGTGGTCAGAAAGCAGAATAGGGAGGTGTCTGAAAAGCAAACCATCAAGAAGACTTTCCACATATCAATAACCAGGAAAGTGGACAATTTGACTAGGGTACCAGGAGGCCAAAGCCCTGCGCTAATAAGATACCTAAACTACTAAACACTTCCCATCAACAGAATCACAATGTCAAATCTTCCAAGACTAGACTATGGACACCATCCAGTCTAGATTGTCACAACAGTGTATCACTAGAACATTCTGCCTTACCACTAGCTAGGCTGACTACAGTAATACACACCTCACCAAGAAGTTAGGCTTTTACAACCTTTCCAAGCACCATTCCTGACTTTCTACTTATTATTAGGTATATCTACATAATCTGTTTACGTGAAACTAGGAACATCAAAACTATACCTATTGTCCAAAGAGAACTGATTGTGCTATCTATTAAGGAAACTGTAGTTTGGCAAAAGGACAAACTCTAAGGTGAATATGGACCACCAGTCAAGACACTGTGCTTGAGTACAATATAAGGTAATGGTTTCTCAGAACTGCTAGAAGAACTTTAGAAATATTAGAGTTAATATTTCCAGTTTTGTGTGAAAAACCTTACAGACCAGCACTGATGTTAAGGTGGACTACAAAAACTTTATCATCTTTGTAATAAAGTCCATTTATTACGAAGATATCCATCAATTATTCAAAAATCCCTGTTCACAGACAGTGAAATTGTGTGGTTATCATAAATGGGAATGAGGTTCAACTCTGTTATGGTCCCAGTCAATCTATTGTTAGTGGCAGAACAATTGGTGAATCTCTGGGCAGATGCACATACAGTTCTGTGCAAGGAGGACTACCCCAAAATAGACTCCATAAAAGATATTCTGTCTGAATATATCAATGCATTTACAGTCATGCCGCACAACCTGCCCTGTCAGGTTACTGCCAGATCGCACTTCACCTTAAAATATCCATGGAGTAAATCCCAAATCAGTAATCACATCCATTAATAAATCTCTCTCCCATATTAATGGAGGAAGGCCAGTGACACAGTGTATGAGGCAGAATTAAAGACAAGTGAAATTCATCAGTTAAACTCATCACTATAGGAAGGCTGAAAGAGAAAATCAAAATCCTATGCTGGATGATGTCCATGGACCAGGCTGTATAGGCTATTCTGCAGTGAGATGATGTGGAAAAGCTGTTCGTAGCTGCAGGATAAAGCTGAGGTATCCTCTCTACTTTCAACCTAAACCAGGATACTGGTTTAGGTTGACATAAAGGACATAAAAGCTTTCATAATGCCCATATTGAAAAGCGGAGACATATTTGACCCTAACTACGACAAAAAAACAATGTTTTAATTAACATTAAATTGGCTTTTTATCAAAACAAAGAACGTCTGACTACATGTATAAATATATATATATATATATATATATATATATATATATATATATATATATATACCCTCCACATGGAGATTTTCTATAACCAGTTGACTCTCTAGTACCATCAGATTAATACAACCAGAATGACTGTCTTTTGATCCACAGTACAAAAAAATAGAGAACGAAAACTGACACTTTCTTTATTCATATTGGGGTTAACATCATTGCCAAGTCAACGCTGAGACCTACAGTAAACATCACCTGGAGTTTGTTCAAGTTTGCTAAACGATTCCATTTCCAATCCATGATTGTCATTTAATCATGGATTGGAAATGGTTCCTATGGTCAGCTGAGACAATGTAGAGCTTCTTGGCCATGCCCAGTCATGGTTTTGGCATAAAAAAGGTATAGTCATGCAGAACATAATTAACCCCACTGAAAAGTATGTTGGTGAATGTGTGAAGTTGTGGGACTGTTTAGCTGCCAAAGGCTCTGGGAACCTTTAGAAAGAGTGAACTTGCTTTGTCTGCCTCTGCCAGAAGAATGAAACGGGGTTGCCATTGATTCTGCCAACAGGATGATCCAAAGTGCTCCTCCAGATCCACACAAAATGTCTCACTGACCACAGAAGTTTTTGCAATGGCAATACCAGACATCTCAACTTAACCTCATTGAAAATATGTTGAGTGATCTAAAGAAGAGAGCCAGCAAGGGAGGACCGGAGAGATATGGCATGGGTAAATGGTGTCAGATACCTCTGCTACTCTATGTGTTCATCCAAGGAGAAGACTCTACCATGTTGCCATGTTTTTAAGTAAAAAAGTTATTTTATCTAGATTAAAAACTAGATTTCCCTTGAGAATGAGTTCATGTGTTTAAGACCAAGCTGATAAAGGACAATTACAGCTTGTCACAGGTTCATCTTTATCAAAGGGAAGCAATTATTTTGGAGGGCAATGTATCCACAATAACTCAAGACATTGTCAGCGTAACACAATACAGTAAGTGACCCGTTAAGCACCGTCCTGGAGGAGGAGATACAAGCTATCAAGTGAGAGATCCCACACGCCTCAAAACAATTCTGCGGAGTGATATAATAACCCAATTCACTAAATGGGCAGCCCCAGAGACACTTGATTTTCAGAAAGAAAAAGGGGAGAGAGGGTTGGAGAAACCAGTTGGGAGGGGACCATCCAACAGACTAAACATCAACAACTCTATACTACCAAACTGTCTTTATTAAGTCTGTTGTCTTAATCAGGTCCTCTTTGTAGCAATAAATAGTCTAGCAATGACCTACAACACCAACAAGAAGAACAATGCCTACATGTTCCAAAATGTTTCCCACTCCAAATTACTATAAAACATAATCACGTTCATGATACATAAAATTTAACATGACATTACAACAAATTACATTTTATATGTGGTTAGTCGAGGAAACCTCAAGCCCTAAACTGTATTGTCAATGTGACTGTAACAGCTTTGTGTTAGCCTTGGAGGAAATCATGCTGCATTCTGGCCACTGAAGCTGACCCTAAACACAGAGGTCAGTTTAGCATTTCAAACACTAATGGTTACAGTTAGGACAGGGAGGATCTGAGGGACTGTGCCAGATTTTGGGGCGTTTGTCTGAGTGTGTGTGTGAGAATAGTCATAGCAGAGTAGCTAAGGTGACTGTTGGTTTCACAGCAGGGAGATTTAGTTGTATAAGCATAAGACAGTGGTTCCCATTCTGATACCGTCATGTAAGACAGGCTGTGTAATCAATTACCAATGTTGACTACATAAATTGTAGCCATGGCATACTATTAAGAACTTTCTGGACAGTATTTCAGTACAAGAATGATTTGAACAACATTATTGTCTTGTCCAGTCCAACATTCACGGCTTAATTGGCATCGAGAGAAACAGAAGGGGGCATTGAGGGACACAGGCGACATGCTGTATGTTCCTGAGAGAATCTCAGTGAAATGTTTGGTAGCTTGCAGATAGGGATATGTGTAGGAAGACAGAGATAGGGATGCATTAGTTGTAGTGGGATAAGAACTTAATGTTTGGGAGATAAAGCAAAAGACAAAAGCTGGTTTAAAGGGACCTACTCTGTAGGCTGGATTAGGGCGGTCTTGCCCAGTCGGAGGATGACAGCTCCTCTGGGGTTACGGATCTTCTTGACCGCTGGTGTCTTCAGCAGAGAGAAGCGACGCACTAAATTGAAACCTGCATCACATTCATCACCACATTAATCCTCAGGCCAGACAGACCAATCAATCACAGGGAGAAGCTACTGCAGACCACAAAGGATGGACAAGGTGAGTGGTACTGGTGTGTGCGCGCGCGCGAGTAAGCAAACGTGTGTGTTATTTACCAGTGATGTTGTGACTCTCTGAATATGGAAACTTCCAGCCTTCTACCTGTTGGACGGGGCATGGCACTTCTGAGGAGAGAGAGATCAAGAAGTAAAGTAAGAAAAAGTTCTGGATGCAATAACAGCGAGTTTGGAAATAACATTCGGTCAGTGGAGGGGAAACAGTAGGACTGAGAAGAAGTGAACTAGATATGGTGTCAGAGTCATCTGCTGTTCAGATCATGCTGCTGTACAGGTCAGCCCAGGGGCATTCTGGGTAGCACAGACACAATCTGTCAATGTGTCGATGGCCATGAGACAGAAGACTAGGGCGTCTTCTTCAACCACAATGGGGGGTAGAGGAGAAGGAGATAGAGAAAGATAATGAGAGATGATGATGAGGAGGAAGAGAGAGTGAGAGGATCTGGCAGTCTCATCCAGAAGAACAACTCACAGGATGTTAAGTGGCACAGTACTCACCCCATCAAAACACACCATCACACACACACACACAATAGGTCAGTCCCAAAAGGCAGATTTCTAAGTTTTCCTGTCATAAGGTGCGTTTCATATTGCCATTCATATTCAGGATTAGGTAGAAGGGCTCTGGTGACAGAAATGGTCTGGTGTGATGTCTGGTGAAGTAACTGGCTGAGACCCTGGGCTGCTGGCTGTCGTAATGTCTACGGGCCCAATGGGGCCTTACTCATACATCCAAAACATATAGAGAAGCAAGATGCCTACACATGCACCCAGATGTCCATCCAGATACCCAGGACTTCCGCATGGCTCCTTCCGCTGTTACGGGAAAAAATTTAAATGACTAGCAGTGCCACTGAAACCGCCATTCTCAAAGCCAGATTTCGCTGTTAGACCTCGCATTCATCACTTGCTGGGTCATTTCCCTTGACACACCAAGCCGCAACCATCCTTAGAGGTGAGAGTTCATTGTTAAAAAATTACAGAATAATTTATAATTATATATGTATGCATATTAACAATATATAACCCTTGAGCCAAACCTAAACCAGTTGGAATGAACTTCACACGCATTGTTTGGGAGGTCTGCTTGTTCCATGTACTGTCCTACTACTAACTTAAGGACCGTGCCCTAAGCACAGGCCTGTAGACTGTCAAGGGTAATACCAAGAGTAAAAGTATCATGGATCTACCCTTGACAGACACACTTTCTGTCTCACACACACACACACTCACAAAGAACACACAAAACACTGCTCCGCTTCAGGGCTGTTACTGTTGGCCAGTTTGTTAAATCGAAACCAATTTAGCGCTGGAGTAAGGCAGAGTGACTGGCTAGCTAATGAATGGCTCCAATTAGACTGGGAAGTGCTGAGTCACACAGAATAGAGTGCTATATCTGTCTGTGTGTGTGTGGATGTATATGTGCGTGTGTGTGTGTACGCGCATGTGTGTGACCAGCAGCATACCACCAGAGAGTTGCTAGCCCGAGGGTCTGAGTTATTTTTTCAGCCATGAAAGACGAGCGGACTAAAAGTCTAAATCAGAAGCTTTTAACAATACCGTTTTTTCACTCTATTGATCAGCAGGCTGGCCATTGTAAGTGATTTAACATATCAATGAATGTACCATTTATTCGAATTAATATATCAACACAATAGGGATGAATGAAGCCATCAGTTTCATCAGATTCAGCACAGTTGTATTCTTTACAAGACATGGTAAAACAGAGAAACGCTTTTCAACCGAAATCGGAAGAGATCATCTCTTATTAGAAAAGTTCAGGTTGTCCTACCCAGTTTCCCTCCTCATTTTCTTTTAGGGCCTGGTAAATTTGACCCTGGGACATAGATCAAGGTCTACATGGGGATGAAAGAATAAATGATGTGTCAGTTCTGGTTGATGCCACTCCAGTGAGGAAATCTGCTGCTGATAGTTCCATAAGACATATAACACTCTCTTACCACCTCAAGGTTAACAGGGAGAGAAGAGTGTAAGAATATGTTCCTTGTCTCATTACACATCAGGGCAGTGGTATGTGCTGCGCTGGGTCAAAGGTCAGGATGGGATGCCAAAGAGGAGTGACAGAAGCGTTGTCCGTAGTGAGATCCATCAATTTATGACACGATTCTTAGGGACCTACCAAAGGTGCCCTCCCATTACTGCAGGTCGTCAAGCTCAAAGCTACGCCTGGAGCCGGTGATTCAATCCACGGCTGACCTACACAAAGAACACCGCCATATATGTGAGGAGAGCATGATTAGGCATTTGTCAAGACAGGTGTTCACAGATCCTTTCAAAAGAATTAACCTGAAACTGAAAGCGTCAGCGCTTCATAATAAGACAGAACTCGCTGTTCACAACTTCACTGTCTGTTATATGACCACCCATGATGCCACATTCTGTGTGGAACGAATGAGAGGGAACACTGTCTGCTATATGACCACCCATGATGCCTCATGCTGTGTGGCACGAATGAGAGGGAACACTGTCTGGCAGTGAATTTACGTCACAGGCTTAGAATATAACGAGTGCCAGGAGTATATCCTGCGGAGTGATGACAATGGCTAACAAACCAGGAACTCTGTGCTCACTAATGCACGGCTGGTGTTAGCAGTGGAGAAAAATGGAACTCAGAAGTTCCTGGAGCACATTAAGATGGAATTTGCATAATGGTATTGAGAGATGCATGAGACCTTGTGATAACTACATTCCAGTGGAAAAGCCCTGATGAAAAGCAATACCTTCTGAATCCACAATGTGAAGTAGCACCAGAATCTGCAATGTGAAATAGCACCAGAATCTGCAATGTGAAGTAGGTTGAACGCAGTTTCTCCTAAGAGTTTAGGAAACCAACTGACTAATCTTTCTCACTCATATATAGCAATTGCACATTTAGTCACTGTTAAATAACTAAACTTGTTTAAAGGCTTCCAATAGAAAGTAGTGATCAATATTTCTAAAAGTGTATGCAAATATATGTTGTCCTCGATGGTTTATGCATGAGTAATAACATGAATGATCAGGTCCTTTTGTGTGTAAGGCACAACATCGATGGGACCACCGACTTCAGCACTCAGACAGCCGGACGTCCTTTAAAAGACAACTGAAATGTCAACAACACTGACACCACTACACACAGCCAGCCATACAGCCATAGTCAAGAGGCTGAAGTACACGACACACACACACACACACACGCACACACACACTCACAAGTGAGTTGGAAAAAGTACAGTATTGAAATTAACTTTTAAATGTCTTCTATTAATTGTAGCCTATTTATTATTATTAACACTGCAATTGAATTTGACATGATTGAATGACATTCTTACTATATTTGTTAAACTTCACAGTATAAAGTGTAACATCAAATTGTTTTTACACGTCCAGACCTTCTCGAAAATACATTTCAGGTCATTAGAAAAAGACATCTGCGAGCTGAAGGTTACGGGCTCCATCAAATAACGGGGTTCATGTTTAAGGCATCGAAATGTAAACCCACGAAGACACTTGACTGAGGAACAATGAATAATTGATTTGTCTATAGTTCTTTTAATGAAAGTAAGCCTGGATGATAGTAATGAAGGGAGTTGATAGGCTATATTAGATAGATGGAAGCTGATTCACTACAAAACCTTTAGGACCAGAAGACACATGTCTGGAGTTCTCAAGAGAAGTGAAAAAGGTAGACCAAGTTGCAAATATGTTGCCATGGGATTGTTTTTTTAACTCCGTAAATTTGCCCTCCACATTAACAAGTTGACAAGTTGAATACCAATTCCAAAAATAAACATTGTTTTTCATACATCCTGATGATTAAAAATAATATATATTTGGACATGATAATGAAGCAGAGAGTTTCACTGGATTTGGGTAAATATCAAAATGTCTACCAAGCATAAAATGTAGACCAAAAGAACAGAAGACATGATGAGGAATAAAGTCCCACATACTGTACAAGTGGGATGCATCCAGTTGATCATACATGTATTGTTTAGGTTAGAGAAGTCCAGGAAATTAACCCATTAAAACTCAGTGTTCATTACAACAGATTTCCTAACACAGTGGGTATGCATTTTCCATGGAAAATTCAAAAGCATCTGGTCAATCTCTTAGCCTAATTAACTGCCCAGATGTAAAGAGAGAGAAGCATGTGTTAGTCAAGAGATTCCCTCAGCCTGGTTTATCAAGACTCTGTCTTTTATGTTTCAGTTGTAACCTCGGCTGTACCATTTTCTGGGTTTGTTTTTAATATGGTATAACTCTTGTAAGTATCTGTTTCATATCTTTATTAATGTTTGTACCTAAATATACAAGATTGTTACGCAGCTGGCTTATAATAATTTATTTACCTGCTATGGACATACCATAGGAATAATCTTAATGGAATATGTTAGAAGTTGGATGACTGAAAATAAATATGGCAGAACTTTGCCTAATTCCACTTCTTTACTCAAATCCGTATGAGGAGCCATTTTAAGTTTACTGTTGAAATTGGAATAAAGGCTCTTAATAGCCCTATAGAAAAAGTCCCCCAAGACAGATCTGTGGAAGAAAAACTGATGTTCTACAGCTTAAAAGTCTAAAAATAAGATTAAGCAACAGTATATGGCCAAAAGTATGTGGACAGCCTTACTAATTATTGAGTTAAGGTACTTTAGCCACAATCATGTTCACATGTGCATAACAATCCAGCCCATGGCCATACATTTTCCATACACAAACATTGGCAGAACAATGGGTCGTACTGAAAAGCTCAGTGACATTAAACGTGGCACTGTCATACCATGCCACCTTTGCCACAAGTCAGTTTGTGAAATTTCGACCAGTCATGGCTGGAAGGGAGGACCCGAGGCGCAGAACACATGGACATTCATTTTATTGGTTTGCAAATACCACAAAAAAGCCGAGCCCAAACCACAAACTTAAGGGCATAAAGCACAAACAATAATCCACCACATAGGTGAGAAACCCAGGAACATAAATTATAATCCCCAATTAGAGACAACGCAAAGCAGCTGCCTCTAATTGGGGACCATAACTAAACATAGAGGTGCCTAGAGGGCATCCCTGCAGTCGGGCCCTGACACTGCCACGCTAGGTGTTGCCTCGGCCAACTGCCAGTGCTATAATTGTGTACTGGAAGCATCCAGGAGCAACAACAGCCAGCACAAGAACTGTGCCAGTTGTTATTGCTGCAAAGGACGGTGGGATGTGGATATCCAACGGGGATGGGATGTGCATCAAGCTCATATAGGTATGATTGTCGGGTGTCCACATACTTTGGGTCATATACTGTATATTCTGTATATTCTTGGCGTACCGAGTAGTCAAGTATGCATTAGTCTGATAACGTCTGATCCCATCGATAACGGTGCCCAGGACCTCCCCAATTCTCTTTGTAAGTAAAGGAGCTAGCATCTTATAGTCTATATTAAAGCAAATAGGGTAGCAGTTACTGAGAAGGAGTATATCTCTCTAAGATTTGGGGATCAAAGTTACTAGACCCTGATTCATATTAGGAGGATGAGCATTGCATCCGATACCCTCTGAAAACACCTGGAGTAAAAACGGAACAATTCATTCATTACATACTTAATAAAACTCGGATGTAATTTTGTCAGTACCTGGGGAATTATTGTTCTTTAAATGTTAAATAGACTGAATAATCACTTTAAAAGCGATGTGCTCCTCACACTGATAAGATTCTTCATTACTAAGGGAACTGACCTTATTCAAAGAGCTGCATAATTTCCTCTGAAAATAGGCTTTAGTAGTGAGCTATTATTCTTGGTCCCATGTAAGAACAGCATCATTGTTTAACTTATGGATAGTGTTATTTGTTCAGTGACATTTCTTAAGTAAAACAAAATAAGACAAAATCTGGTCTCTCTCTTCAAAACAGTTTTTCTATATCTAGTAATCTGCTTTTCATCTATCTCTCATTCGGTTTCTTTTGTAATACAATCAGTTCCAGCTTCTCTAAAAGGCTGTCAGGGAACTTTTGAGAGTGGCACGCAATCTTCACAAAAACTTTTCCTCCTCAGCTCTTCTGGTTTTAGCAATATCAATAGCCATATTTTCAAAGTTATTTGGCCACCTCAAATTCAAATTGCACTCACGTCATACGATTCCTCTACAGTAATGCTTCCCCACAAATGTAAAAGCGGGTATTCAACCTTAAACTTCACCACATATTCAGTAAAGAGGTATTTTTCTTCCAGAACGAGTCTCTCAAAAAATAAGTATCAAAGGCGTTTCACTTGACACTCTGATCCGATTTCCAGAAAAGTTAGGACTGCGCAAAATGTAAAAAGAAACAGATTTGCAAATCATTTTAATATTCAATAGAAAATGTTACAAAGACATATCAAATGTTGAAACTGAGTTATTTAATTGTTTCTTGAAAAATATATGGCCATTTTGAATTTGGTGCCTGCAACTCGTTTAAAAAAAGTTGGGACAGGGGCAACAAAAGACTGGATGTATTGTGTAATGCTAAAAAACGAAATTGTATATCTCACAACTAATTAGGTCAATTGGCAACGGGTCATTCACCTTATTGGGTATTAAAAGATCAATGCCGAGAGGATGGCTCTGTCTGAAGTGAAGAAGAGGAGGGTTTCACCACTATGTGAAAGACAGTGCGGGCAAATAGTGCAACAGTTTAAGAATACAATTTCTCAAAGTAAACTGCAAAGAGTTTGGGGATCTCATCTTCTATGGTACATAATATCATAATATCAAAGGCAAGTTAAAACTCTACCATGCAAAGAAGAAAGTATATACAAACAAGATCTAGAACCACAAACGCCTTCTCTGGACCTGAGCTAATTCAAAATGCAGTGAGTCGAAGTACCAAACTGTCCTGTGTCTGACAAATCAAAATTTGAATACATTTCTGGCAATAGACAACCCTTCTTATCAGTGCATAGTTCTAAAGCCAGGGTGGGCATTTTTGATCATAGCATGGGTAACTTGCACATCTGTGAAGACACCATTAATCCTGAACAATATTATAAAGGTTTTGAAGCAACATATGCTACCATCCAGACAAACTCTTTTTCAGGAAAGGCCTTGCTTATTTCAGCAAAACAATGCAAAAGCAAGTTCTGCACATTTTACAACAGCATGCCTCCATAGTAAGAGTCTGGGAGCTAAACTGGCCTGTCTGAAGTCCAGACCCATCCCCCATTAAAAACATTTGGCACATTATGAAATGAAAAATGTGACTAAGGAGATCCCAGACAGTTGAGCAGCTGAAATCCTGTTTGAAGAATGGCAATACATTTCCCTTTCAAAGTTACAGCAGTTCGTCCCAAATGCTTACAATGCATTGCAATACTGTATTTTTCCATAAACAATTAAATTGATTTGCACATCATTGTTTTCTGTTTCTTTTGCATTTTACACAGCATCCCAACTTTTTTGGAAATGCGTTTGTGATCTGCATTTTTGAATATATGTTTTAATTGTTGGGGAAAAATAGGAGCAAAAGATAAATCACTGGAAACTTTGTAATTATGAGTACATAAAGCACAAATGAGAAAGCATAGCATACATACAGAATATGCTACTTTAAGTGGTTTGGTTACAGTATGCCTGCATTTGTAACTAGAAAGATAAACATTGCTGAGAAAACTTCATGAGACTTTCAAAATAGTAAACTTTAGCATTTGTTTCTCTGGCCATAAAAACAACTTCTTCTAATGTACTGTATATGGTACTTGTCACATCAAACATCAGAAATGTTTGATTGTTTCAGAAATCAAACATCAGAAAACATCTGCCATGGATGTGTCATTGAAAAGACATGTGAACCTTCTGAAACTTTGGCGAGAAGACCTTATGTGGAACTGAGCCAAATGCATTGGTGTGTCTAAAGAATACAACATGATGTTTTCTTGTCTGGCCAAGATCTGGGTATGACTTGCTTCTCCTAAGCTACTTTTACAAGTCTCCACAGAAAGCATGAGATTGAACTGTTTTATGGCCCTCAAGGGACTTCCAGATCCTAGTTGTTACGCTGTTCTCTTTCCATTTTGGAGAATCAACATCCATCTGGTGTTCAAGCTGTTTGATTGGTGGTTTACCTAATGGAATAGAAATTTCCTCAGGCCCGTTATCAACAACTTGTGTATTTTTCAGTAGGAACTTCAGCTTTTCGATACTTTCCGAGTTCCACCTTTTCCTCTGTGAAATGCACTTGGTAAAATCTGAAGCAGTTGTTACTGAAACACCTCGTTCTTTTTCTTACAAGATATCCATTCAGCCCGGCTCAAACTTGTCAGATGTCTTTTGATGTTTTCCTAGAGTATGTTGATTCCCTCCATATTGCTTTGTCAAGCTTTCGTCATTGCTTCATTGAGTGCCTTTTCTCCTGGATCAGGCGTTCAATTTCCAGCTGCCTTGGGTGCCTTTTCCATTATTTGAAACACTCCAAATCTTTATGCTCTGCAGTCGCTTATGTCCCCCATTTTCTCCAGCTATATTTTAACTCTTCTTCCAGAGCATTGCTTTTGTCATTTTGTCACCTGTACTGTTTGTTACAGTAACTGTACATATCAGGTTTTGGCAAAGGCAATGCTTAAACTGGATGCAGTGGTTTCAAACCTGTGTGTATAGTATCTTATTTACCCCAGGAAAACAGACTATGATGGAACCTTTCTTGTGTGTTTCATAAATCACAAATGGCATTTTTCTAAATGCAGGCAATTAGGCAGAGATTAAGGTCTTTTTAAGGTCCCCTTTGTGACCTTAATCAATAAAGAGCGGTGTGAAAACTAGGGAAAACTGTGTGACCTCTGTGGAATGAGTTTGACACAAGTTATTTTGTGTGCAACATTCTTAACTTTTACGAACCACATGAATGATTATGGTGGGATGGTTTCCAGGGCATCTACTTGAGTTATAGCTAGAGATGCCTGTACAGAACAGGCAGGACACCCATTACGGTAGATACAGAAATATAGAAAACAATGAACCAATATTCTCACTGGTTTGTGTTACAATGTCATATCTGATTCCTTCTTTTTGCACCTTCCCCATCAGGTGAAAAAATATCTTGGGTGTTGGTTGGTGATGCAAAGAACGCCCCTTTCATTAGAACCATACTACATATTAAGGACACGTCTTCCAAAGCCAACTGGCTGCTTTAAACAGGTGAAGCTATGTTGCCTGGACTTGATCAGGACTCAGCCCTGCATTCCAAAGTGTCTGCTCACTCTGTCTTACAGACATGGATACTGAGGCTGGGAGACACGGTCTGTATTGACCTCAGTTTTCCAACCATTCAACACCATTGTACTGTAAATCATTAAAAGCAAAGTCCAAACTTATGGTCAATGGCCACACATGATATTTAATGATTAATAAGAGCACACATTTGCAGCCAGGGAAACACTACATGAACACATCATGAAGTAAGAGAGCTTTGGTCAAGAGTATTTGCAAGGGGTAAGTCTTTTGTATCAACATATTAGAACTAAGAAGTTAATCACACAGCTGACCAAATTATGCAACGGTCGAATTTTGTGTTCCACAGATTAGCTAAACCTGCAAGCTCCCAAACATGATACAAAAACCTATTTGACCGCCTAAGTATGGAGACAGAATACTTCCTAACAGTTTAATTAACAGCATACATTGATTTGAAAACACACAGTGTACAATCCATACATGTAAACCGTGATCCATAAATATAAAGCATACAATCCACATGTTGGGATTGTATGCTGTGTATTTACTGATCACAGTATACATGTGTGGATTGTATGCTGTGTATTTACTGATCACATTATACATGTGTGGATTGTATGCTGTGTATTTACTGATCACAGTATACATGTGTGGATTGTATGCTGTGTATTTACAAATCATGGCTCACATTTGTGTGTTGCATGTGATGAATACAAACATTTAGGCAGCATTCCATCTCCATATCTTTGCACAAAATAACTTATTACAATACTGTATATGTTACTCAATAATGTATATGTTTCTCAATACTGTATATGTTACTCAATACTGTATATGTTTCTCAATACTGTATATGTTACTCAATACTGTATATGTTACTCAATAATGTATATGTTTCTCAATACTGTATATGTTTCTCAATATTGTATATGTTACTCAACTACTGTTGCTACATGCTCAACTAACTCATGATAACCTGATTCAAGCTGCACAGCTCATACTCTGCCTAAACACTTCAATGGAGAAGGAGAACTAGGGTTGACATTTTTGGCAAAATTGTAGGCTACCTTTTTGGCAAAATTCGCAGTAATAAAGAAATTGAAGAATCTGATGCGAGACAACTCAAACCAGGGTTACTGGTGAATCGGCAAATACCAAGTAACACACCCTATTCAACAGATCTAGATCCTTAGGGTGATCCATATATCATGGCTCTGTCTGCCTCCACTGGTCTAGGCTGTTCCAGATATCATGGCCCTGTCTGCCTCCACTGGTCTAGGCTGTTCCAGATATCATGGCCCTGTCTGCCTCCACTGGTCTAGGCTGTTCCAGATATCATGGCCCTGTCTGCCTCCACTGGTCTAGGCTGTTCCATATATCATGGCCCTGTCTGCCTCCACTGGTCTAGGCTGTTCCAGATATCATGGCCCTGTCTGCCTCCACTGGTCTAGGCTGTTCCATATATCATGGCCCTGTCTGCCTCCACTGGTCTACGCTGTTCCATATATCATGGCCCTGTCTGCCTCCACTGGTCTAGGCTGTTTCTGGGTATGTTGTTGCTGATGTCACCTTTGTTCCTAGGGCTTGGAAGAAAGGTATTATTTGGGACAAGGTTGGAAGGGTACTCGAAGCAGCGGACAGAAATAGGATGAGAGGAGTGTGGGTTTAAAAGACATGGCACGTACAAACACACACAACACATGCACAGATGTGCACACAAATACCAGGGGATGTGTGAGTTTCAGGACAAGGTTGCCTTGCCAATAGCACAGCTGGGACCACTTAACAGACAGGGTATGCAATGTTCCCTCGCAAATATGTTGGCACTGAGCACCTTTTAGGTCTTCTGAGCGAATACCTGAAACACTAAAGCTGTACCTACCTTAAAAGACAGTTTAAGACAGCAGCCAGCAGGCCTTTTGTTGTCATCTGAGCTTACTGAAACGAAGACATAAAAAATAAATGGATCCAATTTTTTCACTAAGAAATATTGCCTACATTGTTTTATATTTCTGCAGGAAGCAACTTCCATATTGATGACTAATACTCATAACCCATAACCTGCTAACTAGTAAAGACATATCAGCCAAGTACTGCTGGGTGCTCTGTCTGAGCAAATCTTGGTCTCAGAACTCATGGGAAGGAAAGACCATTGGCTACTGTTGATCTACATCAAAATCTGGTTCTGTGTAAAACACATCACAGACAGAGCTAGATTGGTTTTGGTCTGTTGCTTTCAGTGGTGGTTGATATGTTGATTCACATTCATGGAAAAAGTTGATCGTTTTTGTACAGTCCAAACTAATGAGACAAACTTGGTGAATGTGTAGGAGGTGTCTGACCACGCACGGATGCTGCTCCGATGGAACATTGATTGTGGGAGGAGAGGAGCACACAAAGTATTACAGAGCTGTCAGACTGATGTTTTTTTGTTCAGCTTCCCTGTCAAGATCTCCTGAATCCCCCAGTGCGAGATAATCTCACATATAAATGCAGGGAGCCTGCAAAACTCTGTGTTTTTCCAAGACATAAAGGTACCCGAAGAAGCTAAACATCACAAAATCAACAACGGAACCTCAACCGTTTGAGTTAGAAAAAGAGCCTATGACTCAAGATTGTGTCTATGGTTTTTATTGGAGACTACCAGTGATGTTGGTATTGAGTTTATGATGTCCAGGTGTTGTTGTCACAAAAACACCAGTCAGGACCAAATAGCTTTTGCTACAGACTAATACTCATGAAGACTCTCAGGAACAAGCAATTAATTGTTGTTCCTAACATGTTTGGGATAAAATATTTTCCACAAAAGAAAGGCTTGGCCGTCTGACTGTCGGATCCTTTTCACTTCTCTCTCTGGCGTCAGAATGTTACTTTACAGTTCTGTAGATTGAATTGAGACAGGGGGAGAGCAGGGAGCTAGTTTGGTATTACAACGCAGACAAACGCGGTGACAAAGTGCTTTAGCTTCAATTATGTCAAAGGGTTTTCTTCCGCCCACCACTATGGCATCAGGGGAGCAGCAAGCTGCCTCAGCCCCAGATGAAGCACTCTATCTGGGCCCTCATGGGAGACCTCTCCCCCATGAGCTGTGACAGTTCTGGAGGAATTGCCCTGGGAGGAATATAATAGAGGGATGCTAAAGAGGGAATCTGACAGATCATAAAAATACATCACACACATACACACTATAGAAAGCTACTGTTGTAGAAAGACACACATATACAAAACTACACACGCACACACACAGACACAGACACACAGGCTCAGATATAGAAATAAACACAACAATGTACTCTCACCCCAGCTAGACCACACAGCCACGAACCTCAACCACCGGCCTGGTCCCAAACACACTCATACAGCCACTGTCCTTAGCTACCTAGTAATCCACTGGGTTCTGGTAATAAACACAATGCAACGTCACGTTTGATCCTCTTCAAATCCAGACAGAAAAGTACGAGAGTATTCAGAAACATCAAGTGAACATTGAGGTCAAACAGAACTCAGAGAATCAGCATGAAGTCAGACAGGACCCTTACGGAAGTCTGGATGGTCACACAAAACACTCAGATGGATAGAACATCTGCACAGACAGAATGTGAATCAAAGCGTCTGACTCACAAACCATATTTAATTTAGAAGGGAAAGAAGTAGGCATGCCAGGATGCATTCAAACTCTTGCAAACACACAGTTTTTGCCTCTAGCAGATTTTGCCATGGGGTGAAATAGACTTACCTTTGTATGATGTCGCCAAGTCACATGACCAGAGGGACAGTAGAACCAGGAAGGAGCAGATATTCCTCATGGCTCACTCCTCTGATTACACACACACTTTAACTTCTACCTGGTAGGGAGGGAGGGTGTCAAGGATGAGGGAAAATAGAGGGATGGATGATTGATGAAGGAGAGGAATGGGGTGGGGAAAGAGGGGGGAGATGGAGAGACAGTGTAAATATCATGTCATACTGTAATTGAATTGAACCATCTCAATCAGTTTTTAATGTTAGCGTTACAACAGACACAGGCAGTGGCATGTTTGAGTCCAGCACCAAAATGCTTCAGCTGACTGTAATTATAGCATAAATGAATCAGAATCCGAGCATAAATGGTCATGGAGAGGTTTTAGAAGTAATTAGGTAGAGAACTTTACATTCATCAGTTAAATGATGCAAGTCTACATGTCATATGCTGCTGATGATGATGATGACGAGGACGATGATCACAATGAAGATGATGAATAACCAGCTGTGCCCGCCGATATACCTAATTGCATAGGCAACCACTACACCTCTATGATAGCAGTAAGGCTAGACCCAGGAGACATGTACAACAGCAAAACCACACCACGGCTGGGGAGTATTTCACTGTTCTAACAGTAGCCTTAATGCTCAGCTATACTGGTCATGTTCAACCCCAATGAATCAATCAAACCTGTGTGAACAGTGTCAATCAGTCATATTGATTATGTAGGGGAGTTTTACCACTGCCACTGTCAGTAATGCCATTACTTGGTCTGGTATTTTGTATGTTAAACACTCACACAAACGCACACAGACCTAAAACTATAAAATCAATCAATCAAATGTATTTTATAAAGCCCTTTTAACATCAGCAGTTGTCACAAAGTGCTTTCACAAAACCCCAAGGAGCAAACAACAGTAGTGTTGAACATCAGTGGCTAGGACAAACTCCATAAGAATGCAGAGATTTAGGAAGAAACCTATAGAGAAACCGGGCTCCGAGGGGTGACCGGCCCTCTTCTGGCTGTGCCGGGTGAACATATTAAGAGTCCAAATTATAGTAATTGTAAATAAATGCATGTGGGCTGAGTCGAGAGTCTATTTAAACCTAGTCCAGATCAGAAGCATGACCAGATGGACAAGGACAGGGACAAAGAGCATGGGGATCAGCAGAGTGGCAGCTGAAATCGTCAGGTATCATCTTGATCTGCAACACAACCAGGAGGAGTTTGGACAGGGACGGCAACGAGTCAAGACTGGTACTCTGCAGGTGTGGGCCAAGACCTCATGTCCTCCTAAGTATAAAACGGCAGAAGACAGGGAAAATCTAGAGAATGCATTCCTTAGATCTACAAGGATTTATAGTGGAGGAGAACTGACCCTACTCCCCCAGCACAATAAGACGTTGGGGCTGAGACAGGGGGTTGCTACATAACATGACTACATACCATAATTATGGTTATAGGTTCAGAAAACCCCTCAAGCAATGGTCACTAACCCCTGGCATGAGGAAAGTGGTAGCTAAGACAATGAATTCAGTCCTGCCTTTTTTTTTGCACACATGTTGATGACAAATTACCCACACCCACGTGGGGCACAGTATGGCATTGGTTTAAATGTTCTTGTCTTTACATGCCACCCTTATCTTGTTTGTTGTTCTTTAATGCAAGGAGGTAAGTAAATTAAGTAACGACTGTCATTTACAGTGACCTAGCCAAAGGCATACAAATTGCGAGAGGACAGGTCAAAACAACACGCCTCATTCATAATATTAACGTATCTCTGAGGAAGCGCTAGTTTTCCTCAGACTGCAGCACTCTGCATGAGGAACACACTTAACCAAGGTCCTCTGGGGTCATTGGGGATCTGGTCTCCGTCCTCTAATTAGGCAGTGAAAGAACATATGTTCTGTGTAATCCTCTGTGTTCAGGACCCAGCTTCACTGAAGGCTACAGTCCTAAAAGAACGGAAAAAAAACGTTTCTACGTTGTCCAGTTCATTCAAGGGTGAACTACCTGAGAGCATACTGCACAGACAAAGCCGACTTGTGCTTATGTGGACAGGGAAGTGTGTGAACAGTTTGATGCAGAAGGCATCATAATGACAGACAGCATGCTTCAGGCGCTTTCTTTGTTGTTACGTAAGCTTGCTATGTTGGTAAATTAAATGGCTTTTTAAGATTTATCTGAGGTCAACAAAACAGTATGACAGCTTAGTTTTGACTGGCTGCTGTGTTTTGTGCTCCGTTGTGATGAGTAATGACCCATAACCAACTGACACAATTCTTCTGTGACACAGGGCAACGAAATTCAGATCCCATGTAAACTTTGTTTTCCCTACCTCCCAAATATAAGCTAGAGAACTTCCAGCAATTTTCTCTTCAAAAATGACAGTTGACATCTTTACTTATTATATGATTTAAATGGAACAGAAGCGCTCTTTTTCAAACACAGCCCCAAACTTCATTCATAACACGGGCTTTCAAATCTGTGAATGCTTGATTGATTCCATTAACAAGCTCACATTCATTGTGTGCACGTTAGCTGCTGATGGGAAACATGGCATTAACAACAAGAGGTGGTCATAGGTAGCCATATAGACGTTCTCTCTTTCTTATTCTTCCTCTGTTTCCCCACGCAGTGAGTATGTTCTAACAGCGGGATCCAGCAGAGAAAAGAAGCATTACTGGTCTCTGGCTTTGTGCCTGCCTGGAGGTCAGAGGAGAGTGGCTCCACGGTGGGGGCAACACACAACAACAGATGAGAAGCACTCAGAGACACTCAGAGACAGACAGACAGAGGGATAGATAGACAGACACCAAAATCAGAAAAGTGCTAAACTATGTAAAGCAGATTCATACTCTCTGATCCAGTACTAGATGAGTGAACCTGATCAACTGTCCACTGTGTGAATATTTTGTTGCAATAGCATCATTTGAATTATAAACTTTACTTAGTCAGGACATGTGGTTTTTGGTGCTTCGCTCTGTAATACAAATGTAAACCGTCCAGCACTAAGACCACCCACTTGGACTCAGTGCCTTTGTCAAATAGGCCACACGTGCATTTATTTCATACTGTTGCAGCAAAATATATAAAAAAACAGGGACAAGTCGTTACTAGAGCTGTGCTGAGGAGCGTTCAGGAAGAAAAGTGGTCATGAGTGTTCATGAAGCCAAATCAGAAAAAAAACTGTTCCCATTAGTTGGGTGAAATAACTTTTGGAACAGTGAATGCCTTATATATACCACAAGAATTATTTCAAACTGCACTTTGAATTGAGACGTTACTGGAAACTATTATTTTTTAGAAGTGTGCAGATTTTTACATTGCCTGACAAGGGAAATTAAATCATGTTTCTTCAGACTCTCTTGCTCATCGTTAGCATAACAAAAGTACACACACTTCTGGGTGCTTTAGATATTTTCCTCTGATGTACATGACCCTTCCTAGCTTTAGCAGAAGTACTCTAATTTTACCTCACTAACTTCGACCCGTTTCATGAGACCTACTGTACAAGCAGTCCATGTGGCCTTTAACCAAAGGCAGCACACATTTTTAACAGGCACACTCATATCTTCCACTTGTATTCGCTTACACAGGCTGTTTAACATTCCGTTTATAATGCATCCAGCTGAGAGCTCTGGGCTCTTTGGCTCAGCTGAAGAAATTGATAGCCACATACAATCTAAACCAACTAAGCAAGTCACACTCCAATCCTTTACTTCTAAACCTGTAGAATAGGCTTTACGTTTGCTAAAACTCATGGCCTGTTTTTCTTTCATATTCAACTCATGGTTAAAAGAATCTTAAAGTTTGGCTGACATCACATTTGGAAAAACATGTCCGTGGCAGGCTCTAACCTCAGGGGAAGCATGAAGGAGAGGTGGTCGAAATACAGTGGTCAGGGGATGGAAAATTATGTTGTGATGTTGTACGGTAAGCCGAGTGTCATCGTTATCTCCTGACCATGCACTTGTCAACACCTGAAAACCTTCCAAAGTGAGTAGATTCTGGCAAGGGTTATCCCGCCTGTGGATAATTACTGCTCCAAGGAAGTGGAAAGAACGTGAACATCAATGATATCAGTTGTGACGAGGTGAGCTGTGGAAAACAGGCTTCACTCGTAGGGGATTGATTTGCATAGGTTGACTACTGCAGTCGGCCAATCACGGCCTCACATCTAAGGTTGCTTTTGAAAAAAACCGACACGTATGTAGTGACGTTTCATCTCGCATGAGCACGGAGAGGAAGCACCACATGCAAGTGGACTCAGTGAGAAAGCCAGCTGTGGTATAGCTTAGAAGCCAACATCACATGAACTTTGTTTCCATTCATTTATTTGTATTCATCAAAACTAGACGTTGTCCGGTGTGAACACAAACTCATTCTCACGATGCTGAAATGTGTTGTTTTTGTTAAAAACTAAATGTAACATGTCGTCGTCGGAGCAGCAATCTGCATACAATAGCTGTGGTGACCCATGCGTGAAGAGTTTCACACTCAACAACGTTATAACCTACTTTATAACTGAGTCAGGTATGCATTCCCCACAGCGAGGATAAAATATCGAAGGCGCTACTGAAGTTAACAGGCAACATCTACCCCTAATGTCTCTGGAAAAGTTCCAAAGGTTCCAACAGTCCCACTCGGATTAACAGTTCAGCGATTGTGCGTTTTTGCAGCCAGAAAGCCCTTTGTTAGAGTCACAAAGTCGGTGTGTACAGTGAAAGCGTGGCAATTCAGGTTGGCTTCTAAACACTTTGAATCTTCCATGGATATCATTTGTAGAATACAACATGCTATTAGCTACAGCCCTGTTCGTAAACCTGTTAACAATCAATAACTCACATGCAGCAGCAGAAAACAGCCAATAGCGTCCGAAATACATACACAGTATGTCTCTCATCAAAGGGCAATCATACTAGTTAGGTGATATGGAAAGAAAACACTTTCTTCAATGCAATTCTTAAACAATTGAATACAAGTTTTTTTCCATACCTGCAGCTATTGATGGATCCCTTCAGTTATGACCACATGAATCCAGTGGCCAGAAGGCCTATATCCGTGCTTAGGTGAGTTAAATCCTTCTGCTGCTGCCCTGCTGCAGTAATCCACCCTATTTTCCTCTCAGACTTTTTGTGCTGAAGCTCTTCAGAGGAAAAGAAAAAGTTACGGCCAGAGTGATCATGTCCCACTTCTTTCCCCTCCCCTATTTCTGCTGGCTGATGTTCAAAAACTTTTATTCTCTCTGTCTGTGCTTTCTTTATCTCTGCTTCTCCTCTCCTCCTGTCTCCTCTCTTTTTCCCTCACTATCTGCCTGCTGTTTCTCCCTCCCTCTCTTTGTTTTCTCTTTCTTTCCCCCTCTCTCTTGTCTTCACTTACTTTAGGACATCCCACCAGTTAAAGCATGTAGTGACATCACCTTGTCCAGTTTTGGAAAATGAGCTCCAGGCAGCAGTTTTCACCCTGTTTCCCTTCCCCCTATACTTGCTGTTTTCATCCACCTTTTCACTCTCTTTCTCTTTCACTGCATATTAAAAATACATTTTATTGATAAAACATCTCACAATCTGCAGCAATGTGATTAGGTAAAGCAACCATAACTCTCTTCACTCAAAGTGAAATTGCTTGTAAACTGAGAGTTTTATTTGACTGGATTTTATTTAATTGCACGATGAAGCCTGCATCAACATTTCCTGGGTTTATCGACTGTAATCAAATAAGGTCACTTCAGAATCTAAGATAAAATGCATATTCATTCTTAAAAGTAAAGCATGCACCTAAATACAAGTAACTAGTTGTTCTTTTGGCATCCTTGGTTTACTGGGAGTTGTGTGCTGGGAACCTTTTGGCTCAAGATGTGCAGTTCACTCTTGTAATAATATTGTTATTGGAGCTATTTGATCTAAAGCAGCTTCACAATGCTTTCTGTGTTTGTATACGTACACTGACACTAAGAGAAGCATATTCTTATGAGAAAATGAAAAGTCAAACAAACACAAATGCAAAGACACACGCAAAGACACAAAATCTACCAGATGTCCCACAGACCTCTTAACGTAGCTTCCAGCATCCTGTTCCTAAGGAAGTCATGTCCTGCGATCAACTGAGGTCACATCCAGGTCAGGTAAGAGTTCAAATGTCACCTTCCATTATCAGGAGTATAGGACATCAGCTAAACACACTGGTAAAAAATTAAATAAATAAATAAATTATATATATACATGCTCTGAAACATGCACACAAGCACACACACAAACAAACAGAAACTAATACTAAGTGAAAAGTCTGCCTCTGTAATCTCATGAAACTAGCTTTCCTGATCCACAGTATTGCACAGTGATTGTCATTGATCAGGAAGCATACAAATATATTTACACCCTTAATTTCTTCCCTTCACTGCAATGTGTTCTGTATAGCTGAAGCAATGTGGAATAACTTTGGCTGTCGGATGGAGAAAAGGTAGATGAAGAGATAGTCAGGTAGACTAGAGAGGAATCCAGAAAGAGGGAGGGAGGGAGGGTCAAACAGTGGGAGGGAGGGTCAAAAAGAGGTGCTGGGGAAAACAGAGAATGAGAGCTAGACCAAGATTGAGAGCAATAAGGAAACAAAATGAAAAAGACAGACAGAAGGAGAGGATGCGAAGGAGAGGAATGCAGAACAAAGACTATACATTGGAGAGTCATGGTGTGTTTTATAGATGAGCGGATGTGTATTCAGTAGCAGTAGATTGTCCTGAGACCCAACCACACAGCAGTGCACAGAACACATTATTCTCTCCTGGTCCATCCACCTCTTCCTCTTGGATAGAAGGGAATCAAACCACCTAAACACATTCTCTGTTTTTTAATTCTCCCTCTGGTGAGTTACCCTTTAGCTTACTTCCTTTTAAAACCGATTTGAATGTAAGCACATGCTCCCAGAGAATTCCCTTTTAGCTGCTGTCTTCAGTACAACACATACGAGGCAACTCATGCACAACGGACGCCGTAGAACAGCAGCAACTATCTCACTGGGTCACCGAGGCCGTAATCTCCGAGGCGACTGATAATAAAAGGCGGGAGTTGCCTAGAGGGTCATCTCTCCTAGGGGCGGAGCTGCATCTCGGTAAATTTCCATTATGTTGGTGAGGTTTTTTCGCTTTTATGCCACAGGACCCAGTCTTGCACATAGGGCTTGTTTACATTGCAAGAGAGTATAAAACGCTAGACAGATTTATCTTTGTTAGCATAATCATTTCCATTTAATTTGAAATCACGGTGTCATTTTCGGGAGGTACTACGTAGGACTGTGGTCATTCGCTGTGGGGAAATTAAGCGATATGCGTGCCTAATGCACAGAAACTTTATGCAGTTCCAATAGAGTTGTGTTCCCAAAGTCTGGAGGTGGGGGGGCTCCAGCTATCGATTTCTGCAGGTTTACAAAAAAAGATTATCAAGTGTCTTGAGTCTTCTTTGTCAGCTCTCGGAACGTAAACAAGCCCATAGTTGGTGGAAGCCTGAGCATTCCAGGTTATCCTAGGGCACCACTTGTTCAGATGCTACATTTTGGGGAAGCTGCCTCAATCCGCAAGTTTCAATTTCACTTTCTGCCAGCTTGGATAGGTTGTGAAGGTATATGCCCAGAGGTTGGGCAGATATACACCCATAGGTTGGGAAGATATACACCCATAGTTTGGGAAGGTATACGCCCAGAGGTTGGGAAGGTATACGCCCATAGGTTGGGAAGGTATACGCCCATAGGTTGGGAAGGTATACGCCCAAAGGTTGGGAAGGTATACGCCCATAGGTTGGGAAGGTATACGCCCATAGGTTGGGAAGGTATACGCCCATAGGTTGGGAAGGTATACGCCCAAAGGTTGGGAAGGTATACGCCCATAGGTTGGGAAGGTATACGCCCATAGGTTGGGAAGGTATACGCCCATAGGTTGGGAAGGTATACGCCCATAGGTTGGGAAGGTATACGCCCATAGGTTGGGAAGGTATACACCCATAGGTTGGGAATGTATACGCCCATAGGTTGGGAAGGTATACGCCCATATGTTTCTTAAGTAACTGACTGAAAGGAAGCCTGATGTCTATAATCCGATGTATGACACAAAGGGGCCTTGCACCGTCAGGCTGTGATAAAGAGCAGACCTAAATCATTATGGATGGGGTCAAGTCACGAGATAACACCTGGAAAGAACTGCTTTCAATTCAACTCAACAATAAGAAGGTTCAGGAAGGTTCTGGCAGCTCCCAGCTTTCTGTTGGGTGCGTTGGTGCCGTACTGATGGAGGAGGTGGGAGCACGTTTGAACCAGAATACATACAATTAAGTTTGAACTTATTTTCAACTGTTTTGATGCAGAAACAATCCCATACTTAACTGTAATTCCATTTGAAATCAACGGAATAAGGTGAGGTTATGAATATTTTCCTGAGGCCCTGGGGCAATCGGAACAAGTTGTAGAAACTTCTTTATTAGTCGGGGAATAGAACAGTAAAAACCTCTGAGGATTTCCTGGCCAGGCGGTGTCATGACTTCATTGTCATGTGTCATGTTCTGGCATGAGAGATGGTGCATGTGGGTTTGGTACTAATCTGAGACGGTGCAGAGCGGGAGAGCTTGGTCCGATTCTCATGCATTCCACAGGGGGATTTCTCAAAGCTGGATCAATGAGCAAGCCAACAAATATCCCAGAACATTCCTCCAACGTTTCCATGAACAAATTAGTTGAAAACGTTATGCTTGATACGAAGCAGCCTACAAACAGCCTATCGTCTAATGATGAACTTGTACTTAAAAGACCAGATATTCAACCATAGACTGTTTGAATTATTATTTTGGTATGTGTCCAAATTCTAGTTGAGCCATTTAATTTAACTGCATGCCATCTTCCATATCGTTTCATTCACAGCAGAAAGTCCATGGCTGCCACTGAAATGGACCCGTCTCCTCCACAGTTCAACTGATCATTACCCATGAGAGAACTATGTAGGCAATTGGGGGCCATTTTAGAAAATGCTCCTTTTCTGTTGAGCGGGGATGGTGGCAGGATAATTGATACATGATGTCTTACACTTTGACCTATAGTCATAAAAAATAAATCAAAGTCATGTACTGGACTCTAGAATCCTACTATTGGTCATGTGATCTCATGGAACTAGACTAATAAACTCTGGGATTGACAGGTCATCATAGTCACCCCACTAACTACCACTCTAGGGCAGGTCGTCTGCTTGATCCCTCTCTCTAGTTGTGTGATGCCTTGCATGGGGAGTCTCCACTCACCCCCCTCCCTCCCTCCCTCCCTCCCTCCCTCTCTCTCCATCAGTAGTTGTGTGATGCCTTGCATGGGGAGTCTCCACCTCCCTCCCTCC
>JACXGJ010007844.1:0-29017 GCA_016801105.1 Esox niger
ATATATATATATATATATATATATATATATATATATATATATATATATATATATATATATATATATATATATATATATATATATATATATATATATAGTGTGGACATTGTTATTGTTGTACATTACTATTGTAGCTAGAAACAGAACAACTACCACTGTAGCATGATTTTCAATCGAATATCTACATAGGAGTACAGAGGCCCATTAAGTGAATTTGGAAAACAAAACAGTGCAACAACCGCTTCAAGAGTTATGAGTGGGATTTGCGACAGCTCAACTCCACTTACATACTCTGTTCCAAATGACCAATTGGAAACCAATAACTCCATACAATTGTTATGGGGCAATTTTGGGTATACAGATTAATCTTAATCATGGACTAAACAGGCCCTATCTATAGAATGTGCCTGGGCAATTTAGCAAGCTGCCAGGTGTTAGTTGTCACTGGCAAAAACTTGTTGTTAGGTATTACATAGAAGACAGGGTGTAAAAACACTGCAGCATCAACAAGTGATTTAACTGTGATGCGCTGTTGACAGAAATCCTTATAAGACTTTTCTCTACTTAACGGTATCCCAGTCTCACCTGGCTAAGGTCAGCAGAGAATGGGGCTGGGTCCCAAGCCACTAAAACACCAGTGCTGTACAAAGAGCTGGACAGGAAACTGTGGTCATCTGATGCCATCACCTGAAACATAGGTAAAAACGTTATATCTCCCATACAATTTCCAACACAGGACAATGTTTTTTTTTCAGATTTATACTAATTTACAATGGATTTACAAAATTCACCACAAGTAATATATATTACCAAAGTATTAGATTCTACATCTTCAACACCATCAACATAATATTTTTTAAAAACAATGGTTTTGATCGCAGAAGAATTTATCCCATTTGCTCTGACACCATTTCATTTGTTTTTGTCCGACCAATAGCCTTTGGAAGTCACATAGTTGAATTGGATTAACCTGTGTGAAATTAGTCACATGTGTACAGCAGAGAGCATATCCAAACAACAACCAAATAAAAATTAAGGAAGTTTAAAAATCTATCTGTTGGAAGGTTCTACAAAAGCACCAGTCAGGGATTTTGCAATTAATTACAAATTGAATTGCTACCCATAGGATTTTTGTGGGGAAAAACGTAAGTTACTGGGAATGTAACTCCGATTATATGAATGAAGCGGAGACCCCTAGAGGGGCTTTACCTCCTAGTGGTTTACCCCAGCTGCGTCAGCGGCCATACTGAAAACTCCTTATACAAGATGTGACAGCCAATCAGGGCACGCCTGCACCTACATAGGACCTCCCGAGTTTATTCAACAACATACTTGTGGAATGGCAGGGCAACCGATCTAGGGGCTTCAACTCCACTCACATAACTGGATTTACATTCCGAGTAACTAACGCTATATGTCGTGCAGCTCCGCCCCCTAGAGGGGCTTTAGCTCCTAGTGGTTCATGGGGGAGCGAGCGAGCCAAGTATGTACTCCCTGCCGGACCAACCAGCACAGCTCGCATTGTCCAGTTAAAAAACGTCCCCTTAAAAACCCCAAGACGAAACATCCCCGGAAGCTGAAATGGTCAGATAAGGGATTAGCGAATGCTTAATGATGAGAAATCCTCCCCCAAGCCGACCTATGAACACATAGGCCATCCCAGGGAGAAGGGATGTTTAGCTCAAGCGAAACATATCTGTTCCACCTAAGCACAACAAAATAACAGTCTCTCACCACACATCAGGGGATGAGGGGCATGTGGATATATGAAAAATATGACAATACAAGGGAAGCCCAGAGGGAGAGGCAAACCTGTGCCTAAAGTATTGGCACACAGTGACAATACCACTAAACCACACAAACTACAGAGTTCAGTAGTGCTAGGTAGAGACTGAAACGAGGCAAGATATCCTCAGCAGAGATCCTGTGCAGCTGCGCCGAGAACTGAATGGACAAGTAAATAGAACCGGACAAACGCTGAAGGCAACGACTACGACGCCACGGCGCCAATGTCATCTACTCCAATTCCATGAAAATGGGCAGAGGCCGCAACTCCCCACGATGAGCGGGCACGAAGACCCGGCAGAGCCAGACGCCTCGTAGGCCAAGGTGATGCAGTCACAAAGCCAGTGGGAGAGACAATGCTTAGAAAGCGGACGACCCAATCGGGAATCCGAATAACAAATAAACAATTGAGAAGTCAGTTTGATAGACCAAGTGTGCTCTACGTACAAAGCAAGAGAGCCCCTCTTGCCAGGATGCAAGTGCGGGGGAGTGAAGGTCTGTAAATTAATATCCCTAGATCGAAAAGATCTGGTGATGATCTTGGGACCGAAGGATGTATTAGGCCTCAGAGTAGTGCAGCCTAAGTCCTGTCTGATAGCCCGGGCACACCGAAAGCGCACAGAGATCACTCACTCGCTTAGCGAAGCACAAAGCTTAAGGGAAGATGACCTAGGGAGAGCAACTTAAGAGGACACTGTGGCAAGGTCTCGAATGGAGGGAATGGAGGCTCACAGAGAGAGCGCAGGTGGCGCATACCCAAAAGGAAGAGATGGAGGAGAGGGTGGCTGACAACATTGTTTCCAGGGAAACCCTTATGACATGCCGAAATGGGCAATGCATAGCCACAGATGGTTGAAGGCAACCTATCCATATCCAAAAGGAATATACTTTGGCCGTATATGCTGCCCTAGCACCCTGGATGGTGCGGACCACCGCAGCAGACAGACCTCTATTCAGGAGCCTGTCCCGCTCAGGGGCCAGACCCTGAGAGTCCCTGATAGTGACAGAGGGTGCAGAATTGAGCATCCTGTCAAAACGGAACCGACCAAGGGTGGTCCGCCAGCAACTGGATTATCTCTGGATACCAAATGGCTGCTGGGCACTGGGGTGCTACCAGGAGGATCTGAATCCTCCGCCCTGACCCAAGCCAGCAGACGCGCAATGCAGTGCTAAGGGGGAAATGCATAAAGGAGAGTCTGAAGTCAGGGGTGGGGTGCAAAAGTGTCCACCCCCAGAGGGGGGCGATCCACCCGGGACAGGGAGAACCACAGGCAACAGCGTGCGTACTGTCTGGACGCGAATATGTCCACTTGGGCCTCCCCAAACCTCCGCCAAACGAGGGAGACAATGTCTGGGTGGAGATGCTACTCGTTGCGATGAAGGCCGCCAAGCATTCAGGCGGCCCGGAATGTGTGCCGCCGTCAGGGAGCGGAGGTGGTCTTGAGCCCACAGCCAGAGATGAGTCACTGACTGGTGGATGGCAGGAGATCTGATATAAGCGACTGATGTAAGCGACCTTGATTGAACGAATCAAGACATTGCGTGCCTCGACAAGGTCCGAGAAGTGAGTCGACACCAACAGGACCGTGTCCAGTTTCAGCAGATTGATGTGGCAAGGGACGGGAGGCCACACGCCCCCGACAGCCTGAACCTGGCACACACCATCCCATCCGTGAAGAAAGGCATTAGTGGACAGAGTGCAGATACAGAATATGTGTGTCCGATCTGTTCAAACTGCGTGTCCTCAGCCGTGCGCGTGTCCATGACTAGACCCAAGTAAGGAACCTGCTGGGCACTCTCTTCTAATTCACAGTGAGTCCCAATCGCGAGAGATTGGCCAAACTCCCCCCCGACTTCTTGGAAACCAGGAAGTAGCGGGAGTAAAAGCCGTCCTGTCTGAGATCGTCCGAGACCTCAGAGATCGCCCCTTTGCCCAACAGTTCCGTTACCTCTAACAGGAGAGCAGAAGCTCTGTTGGGCGATGACATCCCCGTTGCCACAATTCCAGAGAACGATGGGGCCGAGCAAAACTGAATTAGATAACCCAGTTTGATGAGGGAAGAGAGAGACTATAAGCCCAGGTGAATTCTCAGCTCGTAGAGCCGAGTCTGCGGCGCTGTCAAACTCAGATCTTGCTCTGGTGGAGGAAAAAGAGACAGGGGCCGTGAGGGCGACCACGAAAGAACCACGGAAGTAGCCACTGTGCGTCCGGCACAAACTGTCCGAGCCTGGTTAAGGTGGAGGATAGCTTTAAGGTTTCCTGCTACCTCTTCAATGTTACGTGATGACTGAGTAGGTGAACGGTCCAAAATATGGGAAGCCGCTGATGGCGAGGAGGACAACGTTGTTACTGCGGCAAGAGTTTGTAATCCCAGGATATAAGCTTTGTCCCATCGCTGCCCCGAATAGCGGTCCTTGGTAGACGGAAAGGCAGTCTTCTTCCCCTAACAGCCCCAAGAAGGCAGGAAATGCACAGCTAGCTTGGGCTCGAAAGGAGGGACGGCCGAGCTAATGGGAGAATGCCTACCGTAGACTCTGGTGAAGGTAGCGTAGGACTTAACCGGAGCTCTGGCAAAAGCTGGGGAGGACCAGGAAACCTCAGCCAAAAGCTATGTTGGAGGGTTCCCAGGCTTAGGCAGAGGAGGCAGGGGCAGCTGAATATGTAGAGCTGCTCTCTCAATCATGCCCACGAACTCCACGCGGAGAAGGGGTGGGCGGAGGGAAGCAGCGGAAGGTAAGTTGTCTTCAAATTCTTCTCGGACAGAGGGAGAATCGCAAGACCTGCCACCCAAACCCACATGGGAAGGGAGCGGGGCTCTCTGAGTCAGAGGAGTCGTGTCCTGTGTAGGAGTGTCCTCCTCAGATCTTTCGTAATCGACGCTGCTGGAATCCAATACGGTGGAGACGTCCACGTCCTGTTCGCAGCACAGGAGGAGCAGGCCGGGGGGTCGGTGAGACCCTCGTGAGCGTGGGCCAGTCCCAGGCAGGAAAACACACGAATGATGAGTATCCTGATCCGGTGACAGGTCAAATGCCGACGGCAGAAATTCTCAGGCTGAAGCAAAAAAAAGTAATCAGTAGCACTCAGCAATTGTTTGCAGAATAAAAAGTGAGGACATTCTCTGGGCTCACGGGTCCTAAATATGGGCAGGCGTGCCCTGATTGGCTGTCGCATCTAGCTGGGGTAAACCACTAGGAGCTAACGCCCCATAAGGGGGCGGAACTCCATGACATATAACACTCAGAGAACAAATAATAAAATATATTAATAGTGTCATATTTAAATTATGAAAATTTGACAGATTTTAACTTAATGTCCTTCATTTCTTTAATTGAAATAAATTGGGAAATGATTGTCTAGCTTTTATTTACATGATTTTATGTCCTCAAATATTATATGTAGAGAGAAATGTAAAAAAGAAAAATATATAAACTTTTTTCCCCCATAAATTTACCGTTACCATGTATGTTCCTAGTAGGTCCATCAACTTAAACTCGTTTTTATACGGTGCCAACAACACTTACAGTGTAAGTACTAGGAAAGAGGGCTGTAATTTTAAGCAGAGTCTGTTCCCACATAATTGCAATGTAGTTACAAGAAAAGGTGTCTGTTCCTATGTAGTTACAGTGTAGCTACAAAGAAAGAGAGCTGTAATTTGAAGTGTTGTCAGTTCCCACGCTGTAACAGTTTACTTACATGGAAACAGGGTTGTAATTTGAAGTTGTGTCTGTCCCACGTAGATACACAGTAGTTACACCTACCAAGCAAGTACGTTTGGTGTAGTCAAATGAAGAGTCTGATTCCAGTAGTTGAAACCTCAAACTAGTTAATGAATTACAATTCAAAATGATGTCCAAAATAAATAAAAACTGTCAGGGAATTAATCAAAACCAAATCTAGATATCTGCACCACTTGGACAGAAATGTTATTTCATGTAAAAAACACATATGCCAAATATAAACGTTTTATTAAAACAAATAAAATCCATCAAAGGCTATTTCCAACACACACACACACACTTTTTTTATATATTCATATGAATGGTAGATACTAATAAGCCTATAACTGTCACGATCGGCCTGGGGAACACAAGCGCGAATTGGCAGGTAGTGGTGGAGTGGCTGGTGGAGAGCTCAGCGACAAGCAGGATAGGGAGACTCGGAAAAGCGGCAGAGGCACTGATCGGTGACCGGTAGAGTAGTCGGGGACAGGCGGTAGTTCGGTACACGAGCGGACGGAAGAAGCACAGGTAGGTAACAGGCAGAGTAGTCAGGGACGGGAGGAAGGTCGAAACACAGGCTGACAGCAGAAGTACAGGCGGGGAGCAGGCAGAGTAGTCAGGGACAGGCAACGAGTCGGTACACGGGAAATCCAAACGAACAGAAGACTCGAAGGTTGCTGTGACGCGCATGCGAAGTACGACCATAATCCGGCAGGTAGGAGATGGCAGAGGACTGTGGAAATACTGTTGGTGATGGTATGATTGGGAACAGGTGCGTAATTGCGGATTGGGAACAGGTGCGTAATAGGGAGACGAGCGGGTGTGTGACTGGCTCAGGGATGCGAGGACCCGCCTCTGCGCGATCGCGGAGGCGGGGGGATGACAATAACTGGCTAATAAGCTGTTAAAATGTCCATTGGCAAAAGTTGTACGGTTCATAGAGGCTATGTTGGGGGTAAATTTAATAAGAAACATTAGTCAGTTCAACAAAATTTTCAGTGGTGTCTAGCAACTGCTGAAACTTGTAATGCTGTGGCATAGTGGTTAAAGACAGCGCCTTTCACGTGGAACACCTACGTTCAAATCTATTGAGAGCAATTACATTTATTCATTTTATTTGTGGGCCACAATGAAACTATGATTATACAGTATTGCGACTATTTCTGGTACATGCCACGATTCTCTCGTCTTTTCACTTGACTAAAAAGTTAGTAATCATTATCTTTATTGATAGTTATTGTATCAATGTCATTCAAAAATCATGCCATGAAAAGAAAACGTTCTCATGCCATGAAATGAAATAGATTTGGCAGACTTGCTAGCAATTTCAAAATTATTGACTACTTTAGTTATTTAGTAGATACTGGTTGTCACGGTCGGGAGTGGGGACCCAGGCGCGGATTGGCAGGGAAGCGGGGGAGTAGCTGATCGGAGACCGGCAGAGTAGTCGGGGACAGGCGGTAGTTCGGTAAACGGGCGGTCGGCAGAAGCACAGGTAGGTAACAGGCAGAGTAGTCAGGGACGGGCGGAAGGTCGAAACACAGGCTGGCGGCAGAAGTACAGGCAGGGAGCAGGCAGAGTAGTCGGGGACAAGCAGGCGGTGATGACACGATTGGGAACAGGTGCGTGATTGCGGAGAGGGAACAGGTGCGTAATGAGATAGGAAGCAGGTGTGTGAACTGTTCAGGAGCGCGCGGGCCTGCCTCCCCGCGATCGTGGAGGCAGGGGCGTGACACTGGTAAAACCTATTACTGGCTAATACTCTGTTAATACGGACAGTGGTAAAAAGGGCATACAGTTCATAGACGCTATTTGTGGTGGAGGTAAACTTATTAAGAAACGTTTGTCAGTTTAACTGTATCAATACCATTCACAAATGGCCAAATAGCTGTTGAAAAACCTATACTGACACCCATCAAATGCACAGCTGTGGTGTAGTGGTTAACGACAAAGCCTTCCATGTGGGTGACCTGGATTCGAATCTTGAGAAGGCAACACTTTCTTTTGCGGGCCGGTTGAACAAGGCTTGCCTGGTTTCTTGTACTTGTGTATATATCCTTTTCCTGTTTTCTAAATACATCTGAGGGCTTCAAAAAACAGGGATGGGGGCCACATACGCCCTGTGGGCTGCCAGTTGGTAGATTATGCACTGTAGATGTTTAACTAGTGAATAATATGATTTCACGCACATCTTTTGTTGTGTTGTAGTAAGGAATCCTGAGGATGTATTACACAGTTACAAGAAACTTCTGAAAGACTTCAAGAATACGAGAAGCATAAATGCTGCACGTGGCACAAGTTGGACAAAACCACCTTTGCCCTTACTGCCATTAAAGCAGAGGTATGCACAGTTAAGTAGAAAACCATGCAAACAATCTAACTTGAATTATATATTTGTTGAGTTTGCAACTACACTTCTCAAAAGATACAAGGGAACATGTAATTATCACAGTATAATGCCATGTTAATTAAACTACAGGGATATCAATCTGTCCAGTTAGGAAGCATAAGCGATTGTGAAACAACGTCACCTGCTTTGGTGCAAATGAAAGTGATAACAGCTACACTGGAGAGGCACCAGCTAGACAACCTTCAAAAGTTCAATGGTTTCGCAGGTGGTGGCCCAAAAACAATTACGCTCTCCTTATCCTTCCTGACTGATTCTGATTCTTTTGTGTTTTGCTAGAGTCCTCGCCACGAATGGTAGCATGAGGCGGTACATTTTGCAAGGAGATACAGGAGTACTGCCAGAGTCATACAAAATGACCTCCAGCAGGCTGATGGTGTGGATGTTTCTGACCAAATTTTCAGAAACGGACTCTGTGAGGGTGGCATGAGGTCCCAACATCTTCTTTTGGGACCTGTGCTCACAGCTCAGCACTGTGCAGCTCGATTAGCATTCATCAGATTACACTAGAATTGGCAGGTCTGTCATTGGCAACCTGTTCTCTTCACAGATGAGAGCAGGTTCACACTGAGCACATGAGAGATGGGAAAGTGTCTGGAGATGCCTTGATGAACGTAATGCTGCCCACAACATCATCCAGCATGATCGGTTTGGTGAGTCAGTGATAGTCTGGGGAGGCATATGGTGTTGGAGGGTCGCACAGACCTCCACGTGGTAGCAAACGGTACCCTGACTGCTGTTACTTACCGGTATTAAATCTTTAGACCCATCATCAAACCTCATGCTCGTGCACAGGGCTTTGGGTTCCTCCTGGTGCAGGACAATGCCCGGCCTCATTTGACCAGAGTGTGTAGGCAGTTCCTGGAGGAAGAAGGCATTGACACCACTGACTGGCCCTCACGGTCCTCTGACCTGAATCCAACTGAGAATCTATGGGACGTTATGTATCGGTTCGTCCGACGCCACCCAGTAGCACCACAGACTGTCCAGGATCTCACTGATGCCCTGATCCAGACCTCCACTGTAATGTTGGTTACAAGCCGATATATACATACATTAAAGTGTGTGTCTATCAGGTTTCCAAGACAGTAACCCTCATGCCAAATGGTCAATGTAAACATTCCTGTGGTTATCAGAGAGCAACCAATAGAAAGAATCTAAACAGAGAGGTTTCTGTTATTCTCATTATCTAGGCACATTCACTTCCAATGAACAGTACCATCATATTGTAATTGTTAATGCTCAGACCATAGGACCAATACACACTCTTGAGTCACATTATGAGTTGCCATGATGAAATTCACGCAAGTTGGAACAGCCTATATTTTCACCTGTTTACTCAAAATGTTGGTGTGAGTTGAAATCCAGCCATCAATTGTTTGGGGATTTTGGTTTCTACTGACCGGTGTTACAAATTTTTGTTCTCAATGAATTACACAATGTTCAGTAAAGATTTTGATCATTAATATCTTTTCTTCTTCGAGACCTGATGTGTTAAGTGCTCCCATAATTTTTTGGAGCAGTGTATTATTCAATTCTAAATTCATTTTTAAAGTATGCTGCTTACAGTCAGTTAATACTAGTAACAGTGTTATTATTGTGGAATTTTGAACTAGAATAAAAATAAAAAAAACTTTTCTGGACAAGGAAAGTACTGTCACGTCCCCGCCTCCGCAAGCGAGCAACAGAGGGCGCCCGCACTCCGGAGACACAATGCGCCTGCGCTCCAGAAACCCAGTGCGCACCTAACACACACACCTGTCACCAATCACCTACTCACACACCTGTTCCCAGTCACCTAATCACCAACCATTCATATACAACTCCCTGCCATCTCACCCCTGCCAGATCAAGTGTTCATGTTCACATGCCATATATCGCGTTTTCCAGTTCTCTGTTCCGTCTTTCCGTGTACCGACCGTTTGCCCGTTTCCGACTATTTGCCCGTTCCGTCTTTCCGACGTGTACCGACCGAGCCCTACTTGTACTTCTGTCCTTCGCTGTTACTCTGACCTTTCGCCTGCCCCTGACTATTCTGCCCAGCCCCTGACTGTACCTCTGCCGTCAGCACGTTACCGACCTCCCGCCTGCCCCCGACTACTCTGCCTGCCGTTCGTCTGCGCCATCGCCGCCGGTACGTGAGACACCTCACCCACCGTCCCCGTCCTAGCCGCCCTGTCTCTGTCCCTCTCACCCCCAGTCCGCACTTGGGTCCAGACCTGCGATCGTGACAGAATTGATCTGGCCAGTATGGACCCAGCGGACCTGGACGCTGTCCGTCAAGCCATATCGTCGCAGGGCGCCGTCGTAGGCCACCACAAGGCGGCGATACAGGATCTCATGGGCTCCCTGCAGGCTCTCACAGCCAGTATTTCGGCCATACAGGACCAGCTGAGTGCCTCCGTTGCCTCCCCGGCCGCAGCCCCGTCTCCACCTCGATCCTCAACTCCGCCTGAGCCTCTCCCCGCGCACCCGGTGGATCGCGAACCCTGGTTCCCCACACCTGAGAGGTATGACGGCGACCTTGGGTTATGTCGCTCTTTCCTGCTCCAGTGCGGTCTCGTCTTCGCACAGCAGCCGAGGACCTACGCCACGGACGGCGCAAAGATAGCCTACCTAATCGGGCTGCTCCGTGGATCGGCCCTAGAGTGGGCCTCCGCTCTTGGGGAACGCCAGGACCCGGCAACCCGGTCTTACGACGCCTTCACCCAGGAGATGCGGAGATTGTTCGACCATCCGGTCAGGGGAAAAGATGCCTCCGTCCGGATGTTCGCCCTGCGCCAGGGCCGGCGTAGTGTAGCCGAGTACACTATAGAGTTCCGCACGCTAGCGGCTGAGTGCGGATGGAATAGCGAGGCACTGCAAGCCGCATTCGTTAATGGGCTAAACGAACACCTAAAGGACGAGTTGGTCTCCTATCCTGAACCCGAGAATCTGGACGGACTAATCGCCCTGACGGTACGCATAGATAACCGCTCACGAGAGCGAAGAAGGATGAGACAATCGGAGCCTGGCCCCACATCCCTTAAACCCGCTCCGGTCCTGCCTGCACCCCCGGGCCCAACACGGTTCACCCCTCGAGGCGCCGAGGGTGGTTCGGAAACTACGGGTCCGGAACCCATGCAGCGGGGTCGTTTTAGTTTGGATGGGGAGGAACGACGCCGCAGACATGAGACCAATAGCTGCCTTTACTGCGGTCGTATGGGCCATTACATCGCTTCCTGCCCGCTGAAGAAGGGAAACGGACGGGCTCGTTAGTCTCAGGGGAACGACTGACGAGCCCAACCACGGAGATCTCCTGTCCCCGACATCCTTTTTTCGCCACCTTGTGCTATAATGGTCAGCGACTCAAGGTGCAGGCCCTGATTGACTCTGGCGCAGACGACAGTTTTTTGGACTCGGCTTTGGCCGCACAGCTGGGGCTCTCCACCGAACCTCTTTCGGAAGCCATTGAAGCTGTAGCTTTGGACGGTCGTCGTCTGGCTCAAGTAACTGCCCGCACCGAGCCCGTTCACCTTTCGATGTCGGGAAACCACTCTGAGACTATCCGTCTTCTGCTCACGAACACACCCCAGATCCCGTTAGTCCTGGGATATCCCTGGTTGGTCAAACACAATCCGGCTATCGACTGGACTGCAGGTAGAATCTTGAAATGGAGTCCCAACTGCCACGCAGATTGTCTACGAGCGGCCGTCCCACCACCAGGGACCGAGCAGAACAACACCCAGCCACCTGACCTAACAGGAGTCCCGCCAGCGTACCACGATATTGGGGAGGTTTTCAGTAAGCGCCGTGCGCTCTCGCTCCCTCCGCACCGTCCTTATGACTGCGCTATCGAATTACTGCCCGGATCCTCTTTTCCCAAGGGACGTCTCTACAATCTCTCCAGACCAGAGAAGGAGGCCATGGAGAAGTACATTAGGGAGTCCTTGGATTCCGGCTGCATTCGGCCCTCCTTTTCCCCTCTGGCAGCAGGGTTTTTCTTTGTGGGTAAGAAGGACGGCTCCCTCCATCCGTGCATAGACTACAGGGGTCTGAATGACATAACTATCAAGAATAAGTACCCCCTCCCTCTGATGACGTCCGCCTTTGACTCTTTACAAGGCGCATCAGTGTTTACTAAGCTGGACCTTCGCAACGCCTACCACCTCGTCAGGATAAGGGAGGGGGACGAGTGGCTAATTGGCTTCAATACACCTATGGGACATTTCGAGTACCTGGTTATCTTTAAGTGTCACGCTTGCGGTGTGGGGGATCCAAAAGAAAATCCAAAAAGGGAGATGGAGGCAGATGCAGGGGTTCAAGGGAAAACTTTAATCAAAAGTAAAACAAAACCGAGTGCCGTGCACTACAACAAAAAAGCGGTACAAACTGAAACAAGGTGAGAGGAGCAGGAGCAGGAGCAGGAGCAGACATCTAACATGGAAAAAACATGACGCGACAGTAAGACCAGCACAATATGAGACAATTACAGATTTTTTTGTTATGCATTTTGTACACAGGTGTCATCATAACAAGATGTGTAAAATATGATTTCAGTCAAATTTGAGCAGACAATGGTAAATTATAAATAATTGAATGATCACAGTTGTTTGGTGGCACGGTGGTGCAGTGGTTAGCACTGTCACTGTCCCAGCAAGAGGGTCGGGGTTGCACCGGCCTTTCTGTGTTCTCTCCGGGTGCGGACTAAGTTAATTGGTGACCCTACATTGTCCTTAGGTGTGGATGTGAGTGTGACTGGTTGTTTGTCTGTGTGGCCCTGTGACTGACTGCTGGCCTGTCCTGGGTGTACCTGATGTCAGCTGGGATTGGCTGCAGCCCCCCAGTACGCAGGATAAATGGTTGACAATGAATGAACTATACAAAACCTGACTTACTCCCTGACTTGGCCGCAAATAAAATCGTGCCAAATATCTCTAGGGGTAGATAAATTGGAGAGAAGACCTGGTTACTCCCTGACTATGCCACGAATAAAATGGGGGGGATAAATTGGAGAAGCGCTGAACTGTGTTTCGTTGACAATGCTAATTGTTTTAGGCAATTATACAGTGACGTGAACAAGTAAAATATAATGCTGTCCTGACATGAGCTTTCATAATCATTCATTCAGAGTTCTTGAATGTTTATTTCCTATAATGTGTTGTAGCTAACCATTGAATGAAGCTGGAACTTATCAAGGAAACCTGATGACCTTCCTCGGTAATAGCCAAGCTTATTTAATTAAATATTACATGTCGTTTGAAAAGCACTTTGATGGTATATAGCAAGTTTTAATAGGAATTCAAAATAGCCTGTTTTGTTCTGTCATGCTTGAACATGGTTTAATGGGTATTCAAGAAATAGCCTGTTTTGTTGGGCTTTGTCATGTTCACTATGTAATTTTTAGTCAAAAGTATTTATTTCGTTGATGATAATGTTTGAAATAGTTAGACCTCAATGGTCTAACAACAACGTGGGTAGGCTTTAACAGGCCCACAGCATGGTAACCATCTGTTGCCTGGTGAGCAGTTCGCTAGAACGCGTGGGTATATCTGAAACCTAGTGATGAAGTTACTCTTATTTATATTTACAAACTATAACTGAGATAATACTTGTGCTTTGAAAACAAATGCCTGATACTTGTTAATGGAGTTTAAATTCTAAAATGGTAAATTGTCTAACAAACAAATACGGTACAGGTGTAAGTGTTTAAGGCCTACAATGAGTGTCCTTTAGATTACTTATCTAAATCTTCAGTAAACGAAAAATGTTGGCTAAATTGAAAGAATAGTCTGAGGGTCATGTCAGATTTCTTATGTGTGGGAATTTAAATTTCATATACTTTAAACAAAACATTTGGCCTTTGTGTCCTACCAGCAGTGGGTAAAGAACTGAGATACAGGAAGGGGGGCAGACCCCCTGGGATGGCCTTTACCAACCTTTCCCATTACATCAGAGTAGCCTATTATTAAGGGTTAAACTCAAGTGTTCAGATTGTTCTCATCTGAGGTAATTTCACCAACACAAGCATATTCAGTTTGGGGATAATCAAACATTAAATGAAAGCTAAATACATATTCCTCTCAATAGGTTTAATGTTGAAATGTATGGTTTTTGAAACCAACTGAAGTGAGGGTAGAGACTGAAAATTATTCCCCATTTTTGCTGATAGAACAATCAATTGAAGCACAGACGTGGTCAAAGAAAATGCATAAAAGTTGTGATTTAGGATTTGGCTGACCACCACTATTTGGAATAAAGATTAATGTACGTTTGTGAGTTCCCTAAAATTTTGGAGGTTAATCAAGACACTGTTTGTATGCCATGAGTTAGTTTGGCCATTGTCCTGTAAAATGCAAAATTTGTGTGCTGTAGCTATGCTAATATTGTTCCCCTGGTGGTCGCAGTAGGTAAACCACTGCAAATAAGGCCTAGAGTTTTTCACTCCTATAATTTAGCTGTGCAGCTTATCCCCTGGGGGCAAAAAATTTGTGGTAAAGTCCAATTTAAGAGCTGTTTAGCTATGTTAGACACATCTGTTAATAGGTTATATGGTTTATAATTCCTTCGCACAAGCGACTCTGTTGCACATTGATTTCTTTGATGGTGTTAGTGAATTTTAGTGTTTTTTTACATGTTAACTTTGTTTTGATGAATATACAGGATGCATCTCCTTATCAAATGGATTATAGATCCATCCCTACTACCAATTCTCTATTTTTCATGTCTGTTTTGAAAAGATGGCCAGTGCGGTTTCAGGATGGCCCCACCTGTGGTCGTATTTGTCATTGTTCTGCATTCACTCATGGTGTCACTTTCCATAGACGAAGGCAGGGGGGGATGTATCACATGATAATTGATTATTATTGGAAAGAGTTGAGCTACGGCTCAAGGCAAATCCAACTGGTATTTATAAGGAGTTAAATAAAAAAAGGGATTTTCCTGTTGGCTTTGTTATAACAGAGCATTGGCATCTGTTATGTTTTACATTACCCATTTACAGGATGTTTTAATTGGTTTATTTGTAGATTGTTTTGTTGATGTAATGTCAAACTGTTTAATGTCTGAATGGAATAGATCGAACCACTTCTGATCTGGCTAGGCAAAGTCAAGTCTGACAATCTTATTCCACTGCTACCTGCTATCGGGCATTAATATAGCACAAGAAGTCAAACAACAACCAAGGCAGTTCTGTATGGAAAAGGAAAGTTGAAATTTTCTGGAAATTTGTCTGAATATGGTTTAAGCTTCACTCTGATGATGGAACTTTTGAGATCCACAAGTTTCAGGACTGATCTATTGTCTTCATTGTTTGGACTTGACAGAAACATACCCAGTAAATGAAAGTCTGATGGACTGTTGAACCACACTAATTGATGTTTTGCAGTTATACTTTCAACAGATCGGGACATCACAACCCTTTATCTGATGATGCATCACATCGCTGACTGGACACAGAAAACTGAGTGTGTGAGTACCAGCAACATGTTCAAGAAGGAGTTTTACAACTACACTGGTTGAATCTGTTTCAAATCATCCTGACCACTCACATGGCAGAACGATGTCAGGTGTCATGCCTCCTCCTCTGTGAGCGCGCAGAGGCAGGCGCTCGTGTTCCTAACAAGCAGGCGCGCACCCTGCCGGATCAGTGGTCTCTGTTCTCATGCCATATCTCGATCTTCGTAAACCTTCGTCTCGCCTGTCCGTGTATCGACCGATTGTGGGGGAGGGATGGATGACTGGTGATACATTCACTGTGTGGCATTCACAGTCTCCATTATTAAGCACACCTGTTCCTGATCACATCAACCAGGGCTTCCCATCTTTCCATCAATATGCACACAAAATCCTCATTGCTAAGCCTACAGCTAAGGAAAACTGTGCACCAGGGTTTACATTTGCTGGCAAAGGCTTTATGCCTGTATCAGGTGTATTCTGGGAGATGAAAATATCAACCGCCAAGATGACCAGTGGCAAATATGCCAATTGATTAATAGATGAATAGCACATTCATTTGCCTAATATTGTGTGAACTGTATGCCAAGTAAACAGCGAGCCTCAGCTCACTACAGTGGTGTCGTTAGACCTAGCCCCAGATCTCAAATTGACCAAAAAAATTACAATCAATCAAATGTATTTTATTAAGACCTTTTTACATCAGCAGTTATTGCAAAGTGCTTTTACAAAACACCGGGCGTTAAACCCTAAGGAGCAATCAACAGTAGGGTTGAACTTCAGAGGCTAGGAAAGACTCCCTAAGAAGGGTGAAATTTAGGAAGAAACCTAGAGAGGTACCAGGCTCAGAGGGGTGACCAGTCCTCTTCTGGCTGTGCTGGGTGAACATATTAAGAATCAAAATTATAATAATTAATCGATGCATGAAGGTTGAGCCCAAAGTCTATTTAAATCTAGTCCAGATCGGAAGCATGATCAGATGGTTATGGACAGGGATCAACGGGGGGTCAGCAGAGTGGCATCTGAAATTGTCAGGTATCGTCTTGATCTGCAACACAACCGGGAGGACTTTTGACAAGGACAGTAACGAGTCAGGCCTGGTACTCCGCAGGTGTGGGCCAAGACCTCATGTCCTCCTAAGTTTAAAACAAAAAATTTAGAAAATGCATTCCTTAGATCTATAAGGATTTATAGCACAATAATATAGCAGCGTAAGACCTTGTGGCTGAGACAGGGAGGGGGTCCAGTGACACTGTGGCCCAATCCAGGGGAAGCCCCAGACAAGGCCCAAAAGTCAGGAAATCAATCCACCCACATTGCCAAGCATCAACCAAAGGGATGCCCACCAAGCACAACCATCCTGAATGAGGGCTGAGTATTGCCAGCAGAGTACAGCCCACTTACACCAGTGCGCAACAGAGAGAAAACAACAAGACAGTGACTCTGCCCCCAATTCACTGGCATTGGATGGAGGGCATCCCAATGGCGATGAGAACCCACCTGGCGAGACAGCAGGGGTGGAGAGTATCAGGCCTTTCTGGTAACCTTCACACCCCTGGACCAGACTACACTTAATCATAGACCAGGCTGTAGACACTTGAAGGTTTGCACGGAGTTTGCATTTCTAACTTTAATTGGCAAATCATTCCACAGTAGTGGAGTTATATGAGAGAAGTCCCTGCCTCCGGCTGTTTGTTTAGATACTTTATGTACAATTAAAAGGCCCGCATCTTGCAATCGAAGGTTACATGCAGGTATGTATGGCTGGATCATTTCAGCAAGATAAGTAGGAACACGTATATGTGCTGACTGACCCCAAAGTGTGTACAGTAAGGATGGGACACTGTTGACATCAACTGAGGAGGTAATTGGGCGATTGAAGGAACACTTTGAGGGACTCCTTAATCCCAATAACATGCCCTCTTTAGTAGAGGCAAAGTTGGAGGCTGATGGGGAAGCATCGTCAATTTCCTTGGCAGAAGTCACTGAGGTAGTTAAACAGCTCCACAGTGGAAAGCTCTGGGGATGGAAGAGATTCGTCCAGAAATGTTGATTGCTTTAGATGTGGAGGGGATGTCTTGGATGACACGCCTCTTCAATATTGCGTGGGAGTCGGGGGCAGAGCCTAAGGAGTGGCGGACTGGGGTGGTGGTTCCCCTGTTCACAAAAACCCGAGGGTGTGTTTCAATTATAGGGCTACCACACTACTCAGCCTCCCTGGGCAAGTCTACTCAAAGATGTTGGAAAGGAGGGATCGGCAGATAGTCGAATCTCAGATTGAAGAGGAACAATGCGGATTCCGCCCTGGTCGTGGAACAACCAACCAGCTCTTTACTCTTGCAAAGATCCTGGAGGGGGCCTGGTCTACATGTTCTTTGTGGATCTGGAGAAGGCGTATGACCAGGTCCCCCAGGAGATACTGTGGCAGGTGCTGCAGGAGTATGGGGTGAGGATGTCTCTTCTTAGGGCTATCCAATCCCTGTACGTCCAAAGTGAGACCTGTTTTCGGGTCCTCGGTAGTAAGTCAGACTTTTTTCAGGTGGGGGTTGGCCTCCATCAGGGCTGTGCTTTGTCACCAATCCTGTTTATAACGTCTATGGACAGGATATCGAGGCGTAGTCGGGGTGGGGAGGGGTTATAGTTCGGTGGGCTGGGGATCTCATCGCTGCATTTTGCAGATGATGTGGTCCTGATGGTATCATCGGTCTGTGACCTCCAGCACTCACTGTACTGATTCGCAGCCGAGTGCGAAGTGGTTGGGATTAGCACCTCAAAATCTGAGGCCATGGTTCGCAGCAGGAAACCAATGGAGTGCCTTCTCCGGGTAGGGAATTAGGCTTTATACCAAGTAAAGGAATTCAAGTATCTCGGGGTCTTGTTCGCGAGTGAGGGTAAAATGCAGCGGGAGATTGGCTGGAGAATCGGAGCATCAGGGGCGGTATTGCATTCGCTTTACTGCACCGTTGTGACGAAAAGAGAGCTGAGCCGGAAGGCAAAGCTCTCGATATATCGGTACATTTTCGTTCCTACACTCACCTATGGTCATGACCGAAAGAACTAGATCGCGGGTACAAGCAGCTGAAATGACTTTTTTTCAGGATGGCTGCCATCTCCCTTAGAGATAGGGTGAGAAGCTTAGCCATCCGTGAGGAACTCGTAGTAGAGCCGCTGCACCTATGCAATGAAAGGAGCCAGTTGAGGTGGTTCGGGCATCTGGTAAGGATGCCCCCAGGACGTCTCCCTAGGGAGAAGTGACAGGCGTCTCCAACTGGGAGGAGACCTCGGGGTAGGCCCAGGACTAAGTGGAGAGATTATATTTTGACACTGGCCTGGGAACGCCTTGGGATCCCCCAGTCAGAGCTGGCAAATGTAGCTTGTGTAAGGGAAGTTTGGGGTTCCCTGCTGGAGCTGCTGCCCCGCGAACCGACAAAGGATAAGCGGATGAAGATGAAGATTAACTAATTTTCATTTTGTACATTTGTGGAGCCTAATAAATTAACTGAAATATTATTGACTGTGCACGATGTAGGCTATTCTTTTTTGAGTAGGACATTTTGTTAGTTAGACACATGACAGAATTTTTTTTTAGCACACATATTAATGAATTTAGGTGAATAGTTATTATAATTACATACAGGTATCATATATTTAAAAAAACAGTGTTTCAAAATAGAACTGTCCAAAGTATTAAAATATAATTATGCAGTATTTCAGCTGCTCAGTTCACAAAGATTGTGAAGAGTTTATTCAGCAGACTAATTTTGGATCACAGAGTTTGTGTTTCATTGCTATTTAAGTGTAGACTATTATACAGTATGGCTATTTGAAACATATGTCCGGTAGCTCTTCTGTATGGCGGGAATTATGGAATTTTAACACCATATTGGCCAACTTGATTAGACAAATACTGTACGTTTCTGAAGCACGCTTGTCTATAAAATAATAATGTTTCAAAATTAACCTACTTTGTGGCATTGCATAACTATTCTAAACTTAATTTAAACATATTGACATTTAGACACAAAGGAGTTTCAGAAAATTATCTATAAACTTTCTGCAAAGCTCTTAAAGGCTCTGAGATTCTGTAGAAATGGACGTAATTCACATGGTAGCCTATTTGTGGAGATATTTCTAACATTGGCCTGAAAGCCCCTTATTCAGATTTTTAACATGATTTTGGAATTAAAGTATTGTGCAAATAGATTATTTATTTTAAATATTAATAAAACATCTAGATTTTTAGATAGCTTTTTTGCCATTATTCGATCAAAATAAAAGGGTCACGCCTAGCGTACCAGACTGTTGTAGTCTAACTTTTGTTTATTTGTCAATGCAATTGATTTGGAACTTACCATTTTGAATACCATCCTTCGATTACTTTTCAAAACCAGGTGTAGCATGTATTACATTGTTCCGTTGTCAGAATTCTATACTCCCAAACTGAAAACAATTTTGAAACCTATTACTGTTTGTTTTACATTATATTCCTACTAAATAACTGATTAGGCATGTGACACTACAAGTACAGTGTGGCAAAGAAGTATTTAGTCAGCCACCAATTGTGCAAGTTCTCCCACTTAAAAAGATGAGAGGCCTGTCATTTTCATTATAGGCACACTTCAACTGAGAGACAAAATGAGACAAAATCCAGGAAATCACATTGTAGGATTTGTAATGAATTTATTGGTAAATTATGGTGGAAAAGAAGTATTTGGTCAATAACAAAAGTTCATCTCAATACATTGTTACATACACTTTGTTGGCAATGACAGAGTTAAAAAGTTATCTGTAAGTCTTCACAAGGTTTTCACACACTGTTGCTGGTATTTTGGCCCATTCCTCCATGCAGATCTCCTCTAGAGCAGTGATGTTTTGGGGCTGTCGCTGGGCAACAAAGACTTTCAACTCTCTCCAAAGATTTTCTATGGGGTTGAGATCTGGTGACTGGCTAGGCCACTCCAGGACCTTGAAATGCTTCTTACGAAGCCACTCCTTCGTTGCCCGGGCGGTGTGTTTGGGATCATCGTCATGCTGAAAGACCCAGCCATGTTTTATCTTAAATGCGCTTGCATTAAAGGAGGTTTACACTAAAAATCTCACGATACATGGCGCCATTCATTCTTTCCTTTACATGGATCAGTCGTCCTGGTCCCTTTGCAGAAACAGCCCCAAAGCATGATGTTTCCACCCCCATGCTTCACAGTAGGTATGGTGTTCTTTGGATGCAACTCAGCATTCTTTCTCCTCCAAACACAGCGAGTTGATGCTATACCAAAAAGTTCTGTTTTGGTTTCATCTGACCATATGACATTCTCCCAATCCTCTTCTGGATCACCCAAATGCTCTCTAGCAAACCTCAGACGGGACTGGACATGTACTGGCTTAAGCAGGGGGACACGTCTGGCACTGCAGGATTTGAGTCACTGGCGGCGTAGTGTGTTACTGATGGTAGTCTTTGTTACTTAGGTCCCAGCTCTCTGCAGGTCATTCACTAGGTCCCCCCGTGTGGTTCTGGGATTTTTGCTGACCGTTTTTGCAATCCTACAATGTGATTCGCAGGAATTTTTTTCTTGTTTTGTCTCTCAATGTTGAAGTGTACCTATGATGAAAATTACAGTCCTCTCTCATCTTTTTAATTGGTGGAACTTGCACAATTGGTGGCTGTCTAAATACTTTTTTGCCCCACTGTATTATAACAGGCGTTTTCTCTCACCAGTCTCCCATTGGGTTAATGTGAAGTAATTGTCAGGAATGCAGGTAAGGACCCAAGTGCGGACTGGAGAGGAGAGGGGAATAGACAGACAGTGCGGTTGGGGACGGGAGGCATGGCGTCTCATGAACCGATGGCGAAGGCACAGACGAGCAGCAGGCAGAGTAGTCGGGGAGGGGCAGATAGTCGGGGACAGGCAAGGGATCGCAATTCCGGCGGAGAACAGACATACAGGCAGGGCTCAGGCAGAGTAGTCGGGAACGGGCGATAGATCACGGAGGCGGGGACGTGACAGTAATTAACAGTCATTTGTCAACTTTAAGCCATTGTACAGTAAATAAACAAATGACATGTTCCGTTCAAATGCCATTTTATTAGAAACTTTAGAAAAACACGCTATGTTAAAGGTGTTACATCTTTTGATTACTGTGAATCAGGCTGTGCTTCATTTGACTACACCAAACATACATAGTAGGTGTAACTACTGTCTATCTATTTGGGTACAGATGCTTTAAATTACAGCTTTCCTTGTAACTACATTGTAACTATGTGGGAGCAGATAACATTTCAAATTACAAATCTCTTCCCTTCTAACTACATGGGAACAGACACTGCTTCAAATTACAGCCCTCTTTCCTTGAACCTACATTGTAACTATATGGGAACAGTTGTAACAAACCCAACAGTTAAGTGCTTTCTGTGGCTTGATTCCTAACACACATCTATAATCAATTCATACATTTGTGATTGATGTCAACGCGGATATTGGTTTGGCAAGGACCGATTGCACAAAGCGTGTTGGCATGGTGAAAAGTTGCAAAAAGCAGAGAAAGGTGCATCATCTTTCTTTTCGCTTAAATCCTTAATTCTGCAAGTGAACTTACAGTAAAATAATTAGTTAAGTCACCAGTGGCGTCGTTAGGCCTGGGCATCCGGGGCTATAGTCCTACATCTTTTATAATTAGCCCTGGATCTCAAATAGACCAAAAAAATAACAATACAAAAATAGACCCTGATCTATTCATTTATAATTCCAATAGCGTATTATGACAATGTAGACATACAGGCCGCTAGTGTGTACATCAACATTTTCCGCATGTACATTCAAAATCCTGTACTTTCCGTCTCGGGCGAGGAGCTGGACTAAGCCCCGAATGTATTGTGTTCCTAGTGACGCCTCTGAAAGTCACATTTCAATGGTAAATTCATGAGCATGAATAAGAATGACAATTATATACTTTCAAAATAGCTTTTTTGTCACCTGGCTGTTTTCTATGTTGTTTTGGAATTGTATTGTTCTTCATTCGTATAAGTACACGTAAAACCTACATTGTACATAACTACCCATTTTTACCATGTACTTACATTCTTGTTACTATGTAGTTATGTGGGAACAGCCATGTAAGTAACAGGCTGTAATTTAAAGGATTAGCCAAAAGTCAATTTATTGAGTTAAGCCTACAGGTTTTAAAATATCATACAATGGATTTTAGTTTACTTTTTATTAACATTGTTTTGATTTTTATGAACAATAAATATGTAAGTTAAGTTTCTACTGTCAATACATTTGAGCTCAAAATTGCTCCAGGCAGAACTGTCCTGTGGTCTGACAAATCAACTTTTTGATTATTATCAGGAATTATGTACATTGTGTCCTGTAGGCTAAAGACGATAGGGAATATCTGGCTTGTTTTCAGTGCACAGTTCAAAAGCTAACATCCGAGATGGTATGCGGGTGCATTTGTGCACATGACATGGGTGATTTGAACATCTACTGCATAATATATACAGGGTTTGAAGCAATACATGCTGCCAGGTAAGGCCTTGTTTATTTAATCAAGACAATACCAAACCACATTCTGTATGTATTACAACAGCATTGCTCTGAAGTGAAAGTCTAGGTTCTATATTGGCCAACCTGTAGTCCAGACCTTTCACCCATTGAAAACATTTGGTGCATTATGAAATGCAAAATATGGAACAAGAGACCCCGAAATATTATCCTATATCAAGTAAGAATAGAAAAACATTTCACTTTCTTACCTACAGCTATTGATCATGCCCCTGTCCCAACTTTTTAGAAACATGTTGCTGCCATAAAATTCAGAATGGGCATGTATTTTGAATTAAATATAGGGATTCAATCATTTGAACAGTATTGCATTCTGTTTTCGTTTGCATTTTATGCAGTGTCCCAACTTCTTTGGAAACTTGGTTGTAAGGTGCACATAACAAGCTTGGTAATATTTTAATCCTATTTTAATGTACATGTATTTAAGTAAGGCATTTAATGGATGTGTTTACCTGAGAGTTAAGCAGTCGGAGGGTTGTCTTGGAACCAACGTCTTTCTCGTACCCCACTGTAGGCGCTGCGTTGAACCGTAAAACTGCATCATGGGAGTCTGTGATTGGAGAATAGGGATGTAAAAATAAATACAACTATTAAAATGGTTGATACAATTATAAGTACAGTGATCCATGGGAGCATATAAGGATCCAAAACCTGTTTTGGTCAGAAGATCAATTTAAACATTAAAGCTGCAAGCAGCATTTAGCATTTTTCAGCATTAAGCTATAAGTAGCCAGATTGCATTTTTTTCCAATGGGACTCCATAGCGGTAAACAATATTACATATACAGTGAGGGGAAAAGGTATTTGATCCTCTGCTGATTTTGTACATTTGACAACTGACAAAGAAATAATCAGTCTATAATTTTAATGGAAGGTTTATTTGAACAGTGAACAACAAAAAAAATCTACATGTCAAAAAGTTTATTAATTGATTTGCAAATTGAAGTGCTCTATTTGCAGCAATATCTCAATTTTAACCCTTCAGATCCTCACTCAAAACCTTCCTTTTCAACTTTTTTGAAAAAAAAAAAAAAGGTGCAGTGGTCTCTTAATTTTTTTCAGAGCTGTATACTATTACCATGGTCTCTCAAATTCTAAGGGAGTCGTACTTTTAGTATGCTATATAGCAGACTTCAAGGTAAAAAACACAAAGGCACACATGGAAGATGGATAATTCTTTATTTGGAACTAGATGATAAACAGTTATGGATCATTAACATCTATACTCCTAACAAAATGATCCAGACTTCTTTGCAGACATTTACAGTATACATGTAAATTTAAAAAACATTAATGATAATATTATAATTGTGGGGGATTACAACACAGTCCTTAATACATCAAAGGATCACAAAAGCCATTACACAACAGACAAACACCCACGGGAACTTAAACAAATTACTGAAATGATGGACACAGAAGAGCTAATTGATGTACAGAGATTTAAATAACCAAACAGGGTAAGATTTCTCATTTAATTCTCAGCTGTTCCAAAAATGTAAGATACAAGATAGAATGTTTTGGATCTCCATTTAATTGGCATCTACTTCACTCTGATTGAATTCCCAAGATGACAAGGATACTGGAAGTTCAGTTAAAGCCTTTTAAATGATTAATCATTCATGACCAAAACAAGAGAACTAATTACTAATATTTTTATGGACTATTGATGCACCAGATCCTCATGTGGTAGGGGATGCATTAAATGAAAAAATACCTGGCAAAGGAAAATAAACTAAAGTCAGAGATCGAGAATCTAATAGTTGTGTTAGATCGTAGTCGAAACGATCAAGACAATATACAAAACTAATTTGAAATTAAACAAAAAGAAATGGGTCTATAATTCAGGAACAAACAAACCTCTCCTATTATAAAAAGAAAGCCCAATGGATGGTATACGGTCAATTCTTTTTAAATCTTCAACACAGGAACTCAACAACAAAATAAACAATGTCAACTACAGATGGAGTCCTTCATGCCTCACCTGAGGATGTCTGGGAAAGACAACAAAATAGTTTGAGCAAATACACTCAATAAAACCTCCAAAATTTCAAGGATTTATTTCCTAATAAACCGGAAGGTAATTTAACATATATACAAAAGGGTAAGGACAAAATAACAGTAGAGGAACTCCTGGAGGCTATCAAATATTTTGAGACTGGCAAGTAACCAGGGCACGATGGCATTCCCAAGTATATCTCATATTTTTTGAAGAATTAAATAACTAATTATTAGCCCGATTTAAGTACTCATATGAAGTGTCTAAATTATCTGCTCAGTAAAAGGGTCTGAAATCACTGCTGCTCAAACAACACCCTGACGGTAATTATAAGGATCCTATTCAGTAAAGAAATTGGAGACATCTTACTCTACAGTGCTGTGAAATTTTTGCTAAATGTATAGCATTTCAAATAGAAACATCCAGTCCATAAATATTACAGCCTGATCAAACAGGTTTTATACATGGCCGATACATTAGTGACAATATAATTCAATTACTGGAAATAATAAAGCTGTACAATACATCAAAATGTCCTGGCCTAGTTTTCCCAGCAGATATTGAAAAATGATTCCATAAAGTCTGTCTAGATTTTATATATAAATGTTTGACCTATTTTAATTTAAGTAAATGTCTTCTACAATGGGTGAAGCTGATGTAGTGTCCGCAAATGTAGAATCATAAATAATGGCATTCTTTCAAAGTTTTAGATTAGGTAAGGGAGAAAAACAGAGATGCCCTATATCTTAATATTTATTCATAATGGCCATAGAAATCTTAGCCTGCAAAGTTAGAACAAAAGATTAAATTAAGAGTTTGGAAATCCATAAATTAAAAACAAGCCTCCATGTATGTGGATGATTCAAGTTTTGTATCAATTCAATATCGCCAAATACAGAATTACTATCCTGTCTCATTAAAGATCTAAACAATTTTTTGAATCTATCTAGATTTAAACCCAGCTATGATAAGTGTACCATATTATGCATTGGATCTCTCAATTATACTTCTTTTACACTTCCAGATACACTTCCAATCAAATGCACCAATAAGGAAGTGGATGTCCCTGGTATACATATTCCCAAAAATATAGAAAATCTTGTTTATAATAGCTTTGACAGGAAAAGTAAGGTTGATCGCAAACTTTGGACAGGAATGCATCTATCTATGGCACGGATACTCCAGTCAACTCACTCACATTATTATTTATGACACTCCCTTAACCGGGAGTCTGTTTTTAAGTCTTGAGAAAAAAGAACATTTGATTTTATCTGGAATGGTAAGCCAGATTATATAAAACAAAAATGTTTATACAATGAATATGAAATGGGTGTGGTCAAACTAAAAATTATCAGATATGAATCAGTCACTTAAACCCTCAATTATACCAAAATAATATCTGAATTCATACTGGTTCTACAGTAGACAAATAAGACAGGCCCATCCCATGTATAAAGCAGATTAAAAGGTGCCATTTTAAACTGATAGACAATGGTACATTTTTTGAAACATCGTCCTTCATGAAGGAACCTATACAAAGCTAGTTAAAATTCCAATCCTATCCACCTGAACAGCTTGAATGAATCTTTCCCCAAGATGGGAAACGTATCACTCATGAGCAAATCAAACAAGCATATGCTGAAACATGCTCACTTCAGAGGTATAATCAACTAATTGTAGAAAGTACAAAATTAGAAAATTTACTCTAGAATGCAATGAATCTCCTGGTCTTTCCCCTCTATTGAAGATCATGCAAGATTAAACCGGAAAATGTATCTCATCCACATTGCCACAAAAGGTCTGACTGTGGCACTCTGCAGTATTCAAAAGATTTGGTAAAATCGTATTGAAATTCCAATCCCAGGGCACCAAGTGTATGGACTAGTATATAAAACAAATATTGATGTGTCTCTGAGAGCCTCAATTTCAATTGTTGTACAGAATTCTGGCCACCAAAAAATTCTTAGATTTTAGGGGAGCAGTCACCCGTGAGCAGACTATGTCAGGACGAAACAGAATGTGAGGTTCTGTTTGGTTTGTGAACGTAACCCGTTATGTTTGTTTTTTGTTCTTGTCCTTATTGTTTCCACCTGTGCCTTGTAGGCTCCCTCGGTGTTTCCCTATTTAAGATCCTCCTGCCCCAGTGATTTTTGTTGGTCATTGTTGTTTGCTGTTATTGCTGCCTGTTTCTGCCATTTGTGCCCTATTTATTTGTGGTTTGCAAGTTTATTAAATTACATTTTTCTTTTTTGAATTCTCTGTGCCAATGTTCTGCTCATGCCAAACCATCACAGAATGATCAACTCCAACCACAGATCGATGGTAGGGGAAGTCCTCGGATGGTCTGACTGACCACTACCGTCACCCGCTGGTACACTGGTCAGCCATGTAACCACCCCTGGAGCCAGGCAAGAGAACACAAGAGCTATGGGTCGTCCAGAGCCCAAACGGTCATGTGGTCTAGACAGGCAGTATTCTAGCAATCTCGCACCCCAGTCCCTGCAGCACATACTGCTGCCGCCCCAGTCCCTGTGAAGGGACCCTTCACATCCATGCCACAAACTGTTTCCCCTTCTTCCATCAGACAGGTAGTATAGGTCTCTTCATTCCCGCACCAGCAGGCTGAGGAACACTTTCCATCTGCTGCAACCCTGCTGAACTCTGTGACACATCACTAACCATATCCACCTTTTGTACTACTGGACTCTGACACTGCCTTGTAAGTTTTCAGTTGCTAAAGGTACGTGTCTACCTCAGGAACTTCATTGCTGCTGTTCCTGCTTTTCACTTGCACATGCTACCCTTCTCCTTCAATTTCATTGTACTGTGCTTGTTCAGTTACAATAAAGTTGAATGTAATCTAATGTTGTCTCAGTTAATGTCAAGTTGTCATAACAAAGACATCCCAAACAATGTATACCTTGCATAAAAAATGACACTCAACAGAATGACAACATTTATAAACGTTCCTCATTTTTTCTACATATATCATGGCTATGACAGTATGCCATTTTCCTCTTACAATTTTTATATTCACACGTACAACTAGAATATGTACATATGTACTTCATTTCTGTCCAGTCAACATCTTGAAAGTTTTCTCCAACCTCGTGTTTACCTGCTCCATCTGTTCCATGAAATCTTAATATGTACAACACATTTCAGCAGGATTTTACACCAACATTTAGTTATACAGTGAGGTATCATGTGTATAAATATTATACATTTATTTTATCAACCCCTTCCCTGATTTAATAATGGCAATGCTGTTAGATCATCAGTCCAGACATTTCTCCTTTCAAATTACATGACATATCCTGTAATATACAAGAGCCCCATATGTAGCAAAAAAGCATATACATTTACAAACAAACCAGAGCATTAACATATTGTTACAAATATTTTATTTCTCACCCACCTCACACTCCCAAGTTGCTCAGCAGCACAGATGTTAAAATCAGAACTGAGTGGGACTTCATAATCATCAGGAAGTAAAAAGTAACACATTATCTAACTCCAATGAAACTGTAGGTCTTCAATGGCAATAGCCATGATAAACAGTATTTTCTTCCTGTCACAATGCTGGTAGTAGAATGACACAGGCGCAGAGACGTGGCGATGGTAATCCATTTTACTTTATTAAAATAAAAGAAACCAAACTGAAAGCAGCTTACCGTGACTTGGGTATAGGCTACAGAGCAACAACAAACCATAATGATCCACACAGAGTGTGGATCAACATTCACCTAAATGTGTTCCCCAATTGGAGGCAACGATCTGCACCTGCCTCCAATTGGGGAGACCAAACTTAAATAGAGATGGCTAGAGGCATCTCTTTTTGTCCTGTACTGACTATGGCCCCAGCTCAGTGCAGAGATGGCTAGGGGCATAGCCAGGACGTGACAGTACCCCCCCCTAAGGCGCGGGCTCCAGAACGCAAGACCGGGGCAACTTAGGGGGGGTGGGCGGGTCACCGGCGCTCAGCCGGGGCGGAGGCTCAGCACCTGGAGCGGCCGGTACGGGCCGGGGAGGCGCCGCTGAGGCCGGGACGGGCCGGGGAGGCGCCGCTGAGGCCGGGACGGGCCGGGGAGGCGCCGCTGAGGCCGG
>JACXGJ010007845.1:0-29017 GCA_016801105.1 Esox niger
TATATATATATATATATATATATATATATATATATATATATATATATATATATATATATATATATATATATATATATATATATATCAGTCCGCAGATAGTTGAAGGCACATGCAGCTAGACTAGTACAATCTTAGCAATAGGCGCGTTATGTAATCCCACAACAATTTGGTGCGTTTAGATATATGTATGTATATTAGTTAATACAATAAGAATGATTTGTTTCAAAGTAGCCAAATTAGTACTTTTGCAAATTACTGAATTGACTACAACTCCAAAAGCAGATTCATTCATAATTTACAGAGACATTATTACTTTGTTATTTTTTTGGGATACTACAGATCTCTTGTTTAATTAAGCATTATAAACGCATGTGTTTAAGATTAGATATGTTTATTCGGTATATCCAAATAGTATGTTATATTTCAAAACACTTGTTGCGTAACTGTGTCAAGTTTCTTGGTTAACAGTGTGTATGGATCGACGTACATGCCTATTCAAATCCTTTCCGCCCTCCAGTTTGTGGTAGAAAGTAATTAATGGAACTTGGGCACGTATAGTCTATTCTACTCACTGTTGTATTATATTTTCAGTTTAGATTTTTTTAAGCCATGGGACTAACATACAGATAACAACAATACTGTTGGGTACGCAGCGAATTGCTATTGGAGACTTGGGAAATAGAGGCCTAGGAAAATTAGCAAATAATATGAATGCGTTGTATCCGCAGAGGAACAAGAATAAGGAAACACAAGGGCATTTAGGACCTGGTCATGCGTTTTTGAATATTTAATTGTATTAGTTGATTATGGCAGGGCATGGCTGAGTTGGAAGCCAAATATTTTATTTTGACCCTTGTTATACCAGATATGTTAACTAAGAACCCATTTTTATTTGCAGCAACGACCTGTGTGGAATCAATAGATGGGCGTATTTAAGCCACCCAACCCGTTCTCATGACACACGGAACAACTCAATGACGTTGGGTACCTGCCACAATATAACTTTTATCAACAACGTTTTTAAATAGCGATGGATGTGGTATGATCTATGTTTACTTTCCGACTGCGAATAAAGCCATGGGATTAAGTGGTTAATAAACGTCTTTTAATAATTTACTTTTACATTCTTGGACCGAAGTTTCTAGAACTACCCTACTACGCTTGAATATTGCCTATTTATTCACCATAGACAATCCGCAAATTGCCCCTAATCTGCCCTTCCACACCTGTAGTGCCGATCACCGCAGGTGGGATACTCCAGACACTCTGGTATGATGCTCAGTCATCTGCATGTCAATGTGTATTGATTGTTGCCCATGCCAGCGTAAAGTGCACATTTTTGTCTAAATGGTGATACATTTGGTCTTGTAAATTGAGTCATACGGTCTTATCACCTAAAAAAGTGTTCAAATGTCAGGTCTGTTGTCAAGTCCAAATCTAGGCCATTCACATCAACAATGAGGGACAATCTGGTCTGATGGTTAAGGAAGTGGAGCATTTAAAGGAAACTACCATCGTCAAGTCCAGTTTCATTTAATTTTAATATAAAAAATATAGGGCAACATTGCTTTGCCATGTTTAACATAAACAGAATGTTAGTGTTTCTCACTTAGACTAAACACTTTGAACAACAAGGCTATAGCACAATGTGGAACTACTCAACCAAAAACAATAACTATAGCTCAATGCAGTTCATCTTAAATGTCGCCACAACAATAGAAACATGCTCATTGAATTCCAGTGTTATATAACCCTACTTAAATGGCAACATATATGCAGGCTGTTATAGCAAAAAATATAGCCTTATCTTGAGCGTCGAACGTTTTCCTTTATTGCTAAAAAAACCCCCAGCAAACTAGAGAAGTTCTGAAGTCTCGATAACTTATGTGACTCCCTTTGGTATATGAAATACAAAAACAAATATTCACACTTACATTTTATCAAATTCGGGATGTTTTTCCTGCATGGGTTTTGATCTGGCCCCACTGCTCTTTAAGCCCAAACTATCTCCTATAACTTTATCCCACTTTCAGGTGCAATAAAGAATAAAAAATCCTGGAAAACATAGTATAAAACATACAAAAGTTCCTACTCATATCATGAAAATATAAAGTAATCCATATACTGTATACAAGATGTACATTTTACAGTCATTCTACCGAATGTCACACTTCTTTCTCAGCCAACCCCCAATATATTCACTTTTTAAGTGTCCACTTTACAAGTCACCACCTATTAACCCTCTCCATCACACACCCTGCTGGGTAGTTGTGTAGTAAGCAGCTATTAGAACCTTTTCAGCCATACCTCTGGTACTGAACTTTGAACCCAAGTGTGCGAACCATCTGAGGCTGTCTATCACTGCTGTGGCCATGGCCTCCACACAGAGTCACTGGGCTCCATGCACAGCTTGGAGGGGGAAGAGCTCTCCGTGTGGTTGTAGTCAGTTCTCTGGGAAGCCCTATTCAGATTAATGCAAGTTTGAGGGTGAGGAGGGGGCTGTTGTTGGGGCAATTGCTGTCCAGGCAGGGGGGTTTGGTCAGGGGAGGAAGGTGAAGAACCATGGAGCTGGACAGAGGAAGGAGGATGATGGGCGAGCTCTGCAAACCCCATGCGGATCCGCGGAGGTCGAGCATGCACAGTGTGGCTTGGCCCCTCCAACTCTTGGGTTTTGGAGGCTACAAAATGGTTGACCCTCAATAGACATGATCTCATGCCCTTGTGATAGTTCTGTTTCCTCTTGCAGGCAGGCCCCTGCACTTCTCCCTCTTTGGAGTGACCTCTCTTCATTGGCTGATGCTCTTGTTCTCCTTCCTGCTCTGTCCTCAGGAAGTTCACCACACTCTCCAAAATCTCTGCCTTTTCCACCTTTGGATTCTTCAGTTTCTGATGTAAAATATAACACAAATACAATTTACAAATAAATATATTATAAATACTAAAATGTAATCGTTATTTATATTAACCAAACTTGTGTTGTCCCACCTCATTACTGGTGTTTTCCAACAACAGAAGTCGTAAGGTTTCCAGACTGTGGTTGATACGATCCCTCCTCCGTTTCTCCATGAGAGGTTTTGGGACCTGAACCGATTTAGACATTTTCGTTGACTACACGATTCGGTAACACAACATATCCGCTTAAATTATGTGGTTAAGTGAAACGAAAAATACATCACAAAGTAACAGAGGTCATTTGATTTAGTTGAATATCTTAAACCTAGTAGCTCACATTTTAGTCAATTCACAAACGTTTTTATGCGTACCCCAAATGTATAGTAAACAGACAAAATGAAATCTTCACTTACCCTTCTTGTATCTTTTTGATCTGGAAACGCAGATGCCATTTTTTTCATGTCACAATGATGTCGAAAACATATATCTAAAATCTGCGCAAATGGGAGAACATTCGTGCCTTGCAGCTAATAAAGTTACATACAACCCCGCCCATTCGCTCTCTTCTTCAGGGTATCGCCCACCATGACTTACGTAACCACTTCTAAGTGATTATTTAAAAAGGGTACCACCCTTTTCTTGATTCTGATACTCTCGCAGGTCTTTGGTTTCAAATATCTCAGATTGATAAAGGGGGTATAGTACTTTAGTTTACCAAACATTTGAGAAATTATATTTGCATCATTATGTAAATCGATTAAGAAACATTACGATCACCTAGCAGGTTCTTGACAGAGTGGGTAAATGCCCCCTTTAATGCCAAAATATTGAGTTTTGACCAACTTCAATGTCCAGAATCTTTCAAATTTGTTGCCTCTGCGAGAATTTGTCACTATCTCAAAATGAAATCAGTGCTCTCATTTAATTTTGTGTAAAACAGTCTATAGACATACACTGCTGACCTTACAGTGTCCAGGAGAAGGGAGCCTAATTACTGAAATACATTTAGCAGTATATTGGTGGTAGTTCAAAATTCAATCCAGTTCGAATATCTTCCAGAATGTAAGGGTAATACTTTCTTTTTCGGCGTCTGACCTGTCTAACTTGAAACAATGTTTTGGTGATTACGTAAGACCACAAATAGCCTTAGTTTGACTCTTTCCTTAGCAATAACTTCATTTATTTACCGCTATCGTACCCGGTAAAACAGATTCTCAGCAACAACCTGGGGAGTAGATAAAGGGGGAGGAGAGGGGATGAGTCGATTGGAAAATTAAATCTCTTCCCACAATTTCACAGCATCCATCTTGTTGATGTGATGGTCGTGTATTTGATGGCGGTCGTGTATTTGATGGCGGTAGGGAACTACTTAGATTTTCCCTGGATGGAAGGGACTCAAACGTCCCAATCAAATATCGCACAGAGGACCTTGTCTCACGAGTAAAGGGTCGACAGCTCAGATCAAGGACATTTTCGATCGATAGCCTATATAATCACCAAAACGTTGATGATAGGAAGAGGACCATCAAAAGATCCTTTAACCACTAGGTTGAAGTAATCCGTTGTATAACGCATATTGAGACAATCTTTATTTGACTTCGTTTTATATATTTTTAGCCTATTTTAATATATACATTTTTAAAAAAAAAATATGTATATATATATATATATATATATATATATAAATATATATATATATTTTTTTAAAATGTATATATTAAAATAGGCTAAAAATATAATATATATTCTATATTATATTTTGTGTCCTATTTTAACATATAAAACACATTTTAATATTTCTGTAGACATATGCATAATCAGACATGGTCTACTTTTTAGTTTGTAGAGGTATTAAGATGACAGCAGAAGCCATCAATGAGATCTTGCCCACCGTTTCAACCTGTGTTGACTTGAACTCTGCGACACCCCGCAGTACAACATAAATCTCCCTCTGCGGAAGTGAGCAGATGCTCACCGGACCTGGACACCTCGCGCCTTCCCTCCTTTGCTGATACATTTGCACCTTTTTATTTGTATATATCCATACGGTACACAGATAGGGCCTACACACTACACTTTCACTCCACAAACAGAATTCTTTCCAAAACATGTATTTATATTTGTTTTACTTAAATAATGTGATTTTATTATTATATTCCATCTTAAAATTGCATTCAGTTAAGGCTTAGGGTTTCAGTTAATATAGCCTACAGTCATTGCTAAAGGTTTTTCTCTGGACGAAGTCAAGATCCTTAAATATGTTTAGGAGCAATTTTTTGTTAAAATATATGAATCAGCGAAGTTAACATGACATCAAAATGGACACACATTGTACAAGAACTGGCTTAAAACAATTACAATCTTTAAAATGCCTACCCGTATTCACCGCCCAGCATTCGAAAACCGGTAGCCTATCTCAAAATTTCAAAAACAGAGAAAATAACTTCAGCAATATTGGGCAGGCCTAAATGTTTGAATGATTAGGGAAAATGCGGCAAAACTTAGTCAAATAACGTATAGCTCCAAACATACTCCAAACAGCATACTAACCGCCACTAGGCCTACATAATTTTTGATAGATTGGGGATACGTTTACACAGTACACAATCACAATGCCAAGTGATAAAAACATTTTCTTCACTGTACCTCTTCGCTACACGGTGGTCCTATACAGCTCTGGAAAATAATGAGACCACTGCAAATTGAACGCATCTGTTCCTCACTCAAAACATTCCTTTTCAAAGGAAAGTAAAAGGTGTAGTGGTCTCTTATTTTTTTCCGGAGCTGTAAGTTTATACCTCCAATAATTAGGGTGTGGTTAATCGATGAAGAAATGTTGATTCTTGCTTTATTTCATTTGACATTGTTGGCTGTAGGCGGCTTGGTTTTATATTATGGGAAATGTAAGAACTAGGCTGTATTTTTCCATTTTAGACCTATAGTAGACATTTGTATGCAAGGCAATAATAGAAAGGAACTTAGGCAAGCTAGGAGTTTCACAGAGTTCCCTAACATTTGTGATCCTGGCCCTGCCCTGATCCCCCCATTATAATGGGGATATGTGGAGAAAACAACGGAATGATCGGATCACGGACATCCCGTAGAGATTAACTAGATTTAAAGCCGCGCTGATAGTTCCGTTCAGAAAAAGAGAAAGAAGCTTTCTTATGGCTTAGTCACTTGTGAGTGCTCTGAGGATACATTCTGTTTTTCTATATGTATATGCGTGATAGGTAGTGGTGTGTTTGGATAGGAATAGGAATAGCTTAATATTGCGTACTATTTAATCAACCAAACTTACAATAATATATCGACAACAGCAAGTATCCATTAATGTGAAATGATAAACATTTTAAACAATGCAGTTGGCATTGTCCTACATCAATACCCTGTTTGGCAACGCAGCAAATATTTAATTATTCCTTTATTTATAATATGTTTAAATAATAATAATAAAAAATATTAAGAATTTCTACTTTATGCGCACCATGCACTACAAAGGACACGAAAGTGGTATCAAAACTTCAAGGCACGTGGATCCGCCCCATAAATAAGCCTGAGTGAAGGACACACGCCTGCCTGCATCACTGAAGGAACGCAATTAGTGACATCTGGTCTTTAATAAAGTCTCTCAGACCGTTAGCCGCATGGAGAAAGTCCCTGCCAATATAGAAACCCGTCATGCGCTTCAGCCTTACAGGAAAGAAGAAACAACACTTGGTCTGGACTGTATGATAAAACATATGGAGAACCTCGAGTTCTTCCAATGTCTCAGTAGGCATAGATATACCGTCTTTAAATCACGTACTCAACATAATATAACTGATAACGGATTCATCTCACTTTAATCCCGACACTGTAATTGTTGGGTCTGTGGGTAAAAGAGGCACACTTCTTTCAAAAGACGGCCCATGACACCCACGCACCCTCACACCTTGGCAAATACACAAGCGCACGCTTAAGACATGGGTGCAACCTTTATCTTGACACCCCATCCCCCCCCCCCCCCCCCCCCCCCCCAAGACACACACAGACACACAGTATCACTCTATGCTTCATTAGGGAATTCATTTTATGTGTATAGCCTTCAAAATACACTTGAAATTTGTTTTATATAATGGCTAGCCTATTTATAACACATTACATTATACACTGGAAACAGAGGGCATTTAGAAGGCATTTTTGGACAGATATGTAAATTCAACAATGAATCAATACACGTGTATCATGTCAGTGTATAGGCTAAACGTCGAGTGAAAAAACGCCTAAATTAGTGCTTTCGTTTTTTGTTGCATGTTTGAAATGTCGGAATCAAAGTTTATTGAAACAGTTTCTGTATGTAGTTGCTTTACTGTACGTTAATTTACCGGCCTGTTGACTCATGTATAATGTCATCTTTGCTCCTGGAAAGTCCGATTTTCATGTAGCCTGTAACAATTGACACTTTTCGCAGTGTGCCTATCTATCTCACGTCATAAAAAATTTGCACTGGATTTGTCACTTCGTGTCTTTTCTCATGAGAACATGCGCTTTCCCATAGGCACACTCTCATGGTGCCAGACCCACGGACAATAAAAAACATTTGAAGAAAGCACATACTGTTTAAACAACCAACTAGATCGCAATAAATGTGTTTTAACAAAATAACACTTTTTTTCTTCGTTGCATTAGCATTATAATCCTGTCTAGTGTATAGGATAATACTACGTTATTTAATGACATTTGTGGTTGAAAACTCAGCCAAAACGAAATTGTCTTCATCAAAGGAAATTATATGACATATTGTGTGATCTTTAGCTTTGTAATAATGAATTGGCTCATTGGGTGACTTCTCACCAATCTTAATCTTTTTCAACTATTGTAATTTTTTTGTAGGCCTGCTTGATAATTGCGTCACTGTCACATCTACACCCATCTGTGGCGACTCTGTCATATATAAACTGGTGCATCCCTGCCCATCCCATTTGGATGCACCAACTGCAAGGAGCACAGTGGTCCGTATTATCTTCGTCTGGAATTAGTGCAAAAATAATGGGAACAACTACGAAGAATATTCGAAATGAAAACCTGAATAACATCAAAAGTATGAAAAGGGTGAGTAGCCTTATTGACCTGTATATTTAAACAGTTGTTTACTGATGCATTGGAAATGCATTGCTAAGTACATAGAATGATAAATAACTGACACCTCTTCCCTCTCTTGTCGCAATGCAGAGCTTAAAACCTGTTATTGAAAAGAAAAGACGAGATAGAATGAACGTAAGTCTCGGCGAGTTGAGGACTTTGTTGCTGAACTACACATCAGATTCGGCGAGATTCCAGTCCAATTACTGCAAATCACCTGGCATTTACTCGGTTAGTAAAAGAACTATGGCACCACCCAAAGGATTTTAGAATAAATCATATTTCCTTAATTAGTCAAACAATTGTTTTATTTGTAATCATTCAGCGTTTACGGAACTCCAAACTGGAGAAAGCCGCAATCTTAGACCTGACTGTAGAATTTCTTCAAGACGTGACTAAAAAACGAAGCATGAGCAAAAGTAAGTCTAGTCTTTTCTATGCCTGCTTGATAACATCATGAAATAATCTGCAATTATAACTAATCAGCATGAATTTAATACATTTTAATCCCTTAAACTAGTCTGAGTACCAACATCTTAGTTACCTTTCCACTCCTTGTTCTTTGTGCCATTGACAGTGATTCGTTTTTTTCCCTGACAATTTTACCCAGAACAGCACACATTATGCACCTATAGTACTTTACATTGTTTTTTCTTTACCACCCCTCGCTTCCCTCTTTCTTTTTCTATCTTCTAATCTTTTTAGATTGTTCATGTCAGGCGGTGTGTTATCCAGGGGAGATGGAGCAGTGTAATCAGAGTGAGGTGTCCATGGCCGATGTCCGCAGCCCCCCAGCGTCAGCCTATTCCTGGCCTCCTCACCCTGTCATCCGCAACGCAAGCTTCCAGCAGCGTGTTCCTCACCTGGGCAACCTCATGCCCAGTAGTGGTGCACTGGAGAGAGAGGGCCTCATCCGAGGGCTGAAGAGCTACATAAACAGCCAGGAAGATCCAGAAACCAACACCCCCATCACAGATGAACAGCAGTGCACTTCCTCCCCGACAGCAGACTTCTGTCTGAGGACGGGCATGAAGGAGACTGTTCATTGGGCAGACGGGCTGCCTGCGAGAGAGGGATGTGTTAATCCCTACAAACCGGAGGCTGTTTTCTGCAAATGCAAACCCACTTTTTCTGCTTTGGCTTTCACCACCCCTCCCAGCATTCCCTCTTTTCCCGGTCACTTCTCTCCTAGCTTGTCACATCTACCCTCCAAAACCTTCTGCTCTAGGTCCTTGTCGCTGCATAACGTCCCTCCTGTTAGTTCTTCACCTCCACTCCCTCTCTTGACACCCCCTCTACACCCCTTTCCCCCACTGACCCGTCCCTGGTCCTCTGTGCCTGCAACTATGCAAGAGTTATTTGCCAGCTCCAGATACTGGAGACCCTGGTAGAAAGCCAGGCATGCACCATTTATACAGAAGGACTATTAAACAGTAAACAGGAGAGAAAGAAACAGGTGACGTTCATAGTTTCCCTGATATAATGTAACATCACCTCTCTCTTTCATTTTTTACTTAAGACCTGTAAATATGGATTGTATATACTGTGAATAAATAAATACATACATATATTAATAATATTTTGTTTTTGTCTTGTAAACACATTGTTAGATAATAAAATGAACTGATGCATAACTCAACTGATATATTTTTTGTTTTCTGATGATTATGTGAATACTGTTTCTTGTGTTGTCCTGTCCTCAGCCTGTGCCTGTGTAGGCAGGCCTAAAGGGATTCTTTACAGGCAACATATTGACAAGTAAATTACTTTAATAAATTTGATGGTTTTTGCCCTGAACGCTAGTTTGCCGAATGCCATTGTATAATACTATGTTTCACATGTATGGCTGAATGGACTCATGTTTTACTAGATATGTTGGTAACCAGTTCATGATAACCATAAGGCATTTGAGAGTTTCTGATTTCCATTAACATTGGTTAAGTGCTGTATGTGAACACAGTGTTATAAGTTGTGTATAAGCACAGACATTATCTCTGGTTTATTGGCTATATACCGCAGAATATACGTTATTGCTCTATTGACTCAAAGTTGACTTGGCACAGGAAAAACTTTCAAACTAGTCTTTTTCTCATGTTAATTTCATAATTTCTTCCCACTCAGCCAGATACTGCTACAAGACACTGAAGTTAACATCCCTAATCTTACGACCAGTGTCATGAGATCTTAAGCGACTACAGAGTCAGGACATTCTTTTAATGTCCCAGCCGAAAGATTCTAAACAAATGTCATATTTAGACCAGAAGGAGAAGGGCCCATCACTGGCATTCCAACATCCTTACAGGGGCGCTTCCAGCAGCCCACCGGGGCAGACCAGCACCAAGACTTCTCAGACTCAGGGGCAAACCAGCAGTTAGTTGCAGGGTGCTATGCTGCTGGATTCGTATAATTTAAAGCATCGCAGTTCATTAATTCGTTTTTTACCTTAATTTAATGTCTGTTTTTATTTTACCCCATGCAAATGAGGCACTGTGGTGTCTGGTGTCATCAAAACCTCTCTCTTTCAGAATTGGAAATCCATGAGTGATTGAGCACTGATTGAGAGGAATGACAGTGAGTTTACCCAAGTTGTACTTATATGCACATATAAATAACATATTACATGGCCAGTTCAAAACGGGAGGTTTGTATGATTATTTAGCTGACCGCAAAGATCTGAGACGGAATCTTTAACCTGGAGAATGGTATTATTGGGAATTGATCAGTCACACAGCTTGAAGTAGTTATGTTTGTGCTTGCAACCAGCGTCAGCATTAATTAACACGGTAACTAAACATGTGCCATGAAATAACACAGTATTGTAAAAATATTGCATTGTACTTCTAAAAAGTAAGGATTACAGGGATACATGTATTGATTAAAACAATTATTTGAGGGGCATCTCAATACATAAACGGTGAGTTAAATCACATGTATTTCTACTTTTTAAGGCAGTAGGAATGGCTTCCAAACAAGCACAATCCCACTTAGCATCTTGATTGGATTCTGCAGTCATTACCATGTCTTCGGGGTTGCGTCAATTAAATCCTTTGCCAGCAGAGGGAGCCATCAGCTCAGAAATAACAGCAGTGGGAGATCCTGTCAGTTCAGAGCACTACATTGTTTCTGGCTTTTCTACTAGCCCAGTGATTAGACTAAGATGCTTCAGTCAAGCATCATTATTTTCTCTCTGTCTGTCTCCTCAGATAAATGCTCACTCTTCTCGTAATCTGCTGTTCAGATCTCTATTACATGGTCTGAATATTTTCTGTGCTAGGTACTAAGGGATTTGGCTAGAGAAAACAGAATTTCTGACATGATAGAACATGTCTTTGGATAATGGTTATTTTTCCCTCCCTCCCTCCGCTATCCTCCCTCCTCTCCCCTCACTGAAGAGGCTTTCTCTGTACCAGTGCCATTAGTTATGAGGTAGCCATTGTTCATTGTCAGAGAAATGAGATGGCAGACAGGAACATCAGCATGAGGCTGACTTTCCACACTGACTTTGTGCAGGTTTTGATCATTCTCAATACAAGGAACGTAAGGAAAAAGGCCATGGCACCCCAGCTCAAGAGAATATTCTACCACCACATTGCTCATAATTAAAAGGGAAAGAGATCACCTCAGGAAAATTATCTGACAATGCTTGAAATCTTTCTGGCATTTTCTTTTGGATATGCTGATTAGTACTGATCCTGTTACCCTCTGTAATCATTGTTTTGTTAGCCATGAATGCACCCCATGCATTCCTGATTAGTCCCAAACAACCAGTGGAGAGACGTAGAAAAAACACACAGGATGAGGAGACACATTCACCGCCCCATCCACCCACACACCTTCATACAAACCCTCCCACCAATCACACACACACCTTCATACACCCCCTCCCCCCAATCACACGCACACACACCGGCCATGGATTTTCTTTGTGTGGAATCCCAGTGATAACTCTCTGGTATTTTGTCTCACGTCAAGAAAACTAGACATTGCATGTATTGCCCTGTGTTCTAATTCAGGTGGTGTTTCATTCAACAACACAGGAAGTGTGTTAGCCCCCTGAAACAATCAGATAATATCCCCTGCCCCTTTTCCTCCCTGCAGCAGTGTTCCAGTCCTGCCAAGGTTTTGAGGGCTGGGTGTGAGATGTCACGGCCAGGGGGATTCACTCAACAGAATACCAATGATTTAGTCATGTTCAATAGCACTTATTACTGCTGTGTAAACAAGGTGTATGTTATAAATGGCATGGAATTCCTTGTCTAGTTGCTGTATAGGGCATAGGCTTCCATTTGGGATGCAGGTCTGGTTTTTATAGATCTAAATTAATCATTCAAGTGTCCTCGTTATGCTGCCAAAACTGGATTGAATTGAACTGACATTTCCGTTTTTGTTTCCTCATTCCAGAAGTACAAATCAGTTTGTGTTTAAGTGCAACACCAACGGATTATCTACCTGACAGAAAAGAACTAACATTCTGTGCCAAAATTACACTAAAGGGGCTGACTGGATGTAGAAAGAAAAAACAGGAGAGAGAAACCACTTTGGACTGATCCGTTTGATTATCTAGTTTTATATAAAGGGTGATGGCCTTTGGCTAAGAAGCAAATTAGACTGCAGAAAAAATAGTTATATCAGGAAAAAATGAATTCAGAGCTCCAACACTGGCACTGCTCCTAACACCAACACTGGCCTGATCCAAGATTCATCACTGGCCCCAATCCTACCTTCAACACTGGCCCTGCTCCTGCCTTCGACACTGGCCCTGCTCCTGCCTTCAACACTGGCCCTGATCCTACCTTCAACACTGGCCCTGCTCCTACCTTCAACACTGGCCCTGATCCTACCTTCAACACTGGCTCTGCTCCTACTTTCAACACTGGCCCTGATACTACCTTCCACACTGGCTCTGCTCCTACTTTCAACACTGGCCCTGATACTACCTTCCACACTGGCTCTGCTCCTAACTTCAACACTGGCCATGCTCATATCTTCAACACTGGCCCTGATTCAGCCTTCAATGCTGGCCCTGCTCCTACCTTCAACACAGGCCCTGCTCCTACCTTCAACACTGGCCCGGCTCATAGCTACAACACTGGCTCTGCTCCTAACTTCAACACTGGCCCTGCTCCTATCTTCAACTCTGGCCCTGATTCAGCCTTGAATGCTGGCCCTGCTCCTACCTTCAACACTGGCCCTGCTCCTACCTTCAACACTGGCCTGTTCCTAGCTGTAGCCACGTGGCCCTGCTCTGATCTGGGCAGTGTCTGCAGTGGCCCTGCTTCTAGCTCTGATTTTGTCAGTCACTGTTGCCCTGGAAGCGTGTCCAGCTGTCCCATCACTCTGTCAGCACCGCTGTCTTCCACAGCCCCAGATTAAATACGGCCAAAGAGGCCGCCAGGAAAAGTGGCCCTCCCCATCTCTCAGGACTTATGTCAAAAATGTTTCAGTCTTCAGGTAATTTGCTACAGTCGGGGATCCTTTCGCTATTTACTTCAAAGACTCTTGTGAGGAGAAAGAGAGAGAGGGAAAAAAACAAAATGAAAGAGAGGAAAAATGGTATTTAGTTGTGGGTAGCGACAGATCTACATTCTTGAGGATTGACATGTTCTCTGAGAGAGGTGTCTTCCTCACAGGCCAGTGAAGTTGAATATCTAAAGACCTTATCTAGATGGGATTGGTCAGATAACACATTCTGGAGAAACTGGATTTCCCAAATGGCACCTTCTTCCCTATATTGTGCCCTTCTTTGGGAAGCATTCACAGACATTGTTAGGTTGTGTGACCATATTAGATATCCTTTGGACTGTGACATAAATGACTCTAATCTTGAATCGTAAAAAGGTCACTAAAGTCAAGTGTTTTCTATAATATTATGGTAGGTTGTAAATCATTTTCTATAGTGCTTTTTTGTTACAACATTTTGCTCTAGTTTCTGTCTGTGAAATGAAGAAAAGAAACCACGAGACAGGAAAATAAACGGTCATTAAATTCTAGTCTTGGCTAGAAAAGGTGGGCATATTAGAGCATCCCAAGAACTACCCAGAAGGTCATTGTCAAGGCAACATCTCAAAAACGAGGCAGGAAGTAACTTGAGCCAAACAGGAGGGAATCAAATCAGACATCGCTGGCTGGCTTGTTTTTCAGGACAGGACAATTACGTTTGACATAACGTGCTTTTCACTCATGCATCAGTGGTGTCCTCTTTCAGGGCCCTGCTATCATAAAGGTCTACTGGTTATACTTCCTGTCTCTTGATTTCTTACTAAGTTATTTGCAGCCAGAATGTGATGAACAATGACAACCTTTTATAGAGACCCCCTTAATTCATTGAAACTTCAGTCGGTGCAAATAAGGTATGCTTGATCACCTTGCAGCCAATCATTTTGCTGAAGCTTTCCAAAATGTCATTCCATTAGGACATCTGTGAGATGCTCTTATACTGAAAGAAAATGTATTAATCTAATTAATGACCTAACAGTTTTCAGTCTGCACTCAGTCTCTTTTTGCATTCATGGTCAGTGCATTGGTTGGTACCTGCAGTCTTGGAGCATGAATTTGTCTCCAGGCCTCTGGTGACCCTGCCCCCCCATTTTACCCCCATGGGTGGGCTGTGACCCGGCTAGCCTGCAGCCCCTGCGGGTTACAACTCCTACTCCGAAACGCTTGTAATCCTGGGATGTAGTTCAGCACACACTGCTCCCTCTACTCTAAAAAAATCAGGAAGAACTTAGGAGGTCAGATGTCAACCTACTAAGCAGTAGCTGCCGTTAAAAATAGTGATTGATTCATAGGTCATCTAAAAATACATGTCCTTATTCAATGGGATTCAGTGAGTTCTGTCCTTTCTTTGGAGGACTAGATTTAGGTTGTGATAAGGCCAGGAACACCGGGGTAAAATATATCTGATGTTATGTGATGTAGAAGTATCTTTTTCTGTATGTAACTTCATACCGCTGAGAAAATGTTGGAGTGCCAGTGAAAGTTTGTTCGGACACACAGATTCTTTGGGACCTTAAGGGGCCCCTTGCTCTATCAAATAGAATAGTCTGTTCTTATCTCTCTCTGTTAAGAATTCCACAAATGCTGCAGACTTCAGTATCTGAAACCACATTTTGAAATAAGAGCATTATTAATATAAGAGCATTGTTTTTTCATATTTTGAGAATTTGGTTAAATTTATAGAGACTTTTTCATACACTGATTTTATTATTACCACAGTCAAAATATTGCAATCTTTGCCTTGAGGGCAATAAACACCAGAAATTCAATATTGACACAGCTTATCTAGCCTCTTTCTGGTAACCTAAATATTAAAACCTATTTCTAGACATTGGCATTGCAACATGGAAAAATGCATACATTTTCTGATACTAGTGAATCCACAGAAAGATGGAGTCAGAGAAAAGTGGATCATTAATCACTATTTTTGTCCTCCTAAGTGTCCCTGGAGAAAAGTAGTCCTCTACTATTGCATATAGGGTGTCATTTGGGAGGCAACCATTCATTTTGACAAAACAGCTCTGACTTTCTGGCTTGGATATGCACCTCCTTCACCATCACGTCAACCTTCACTAGTAAAGCTGAAATATGTACAATTTAAACCGTAATAGTTACAAAAAAATAATACGTAACCTTTAAATAATCTATAGTCAGTTCAAGTAATACATTTCGCAACGGCTTGCAATATTTGCCAGATGGTTTTGATATCCGTTAATCACAATAAATTATGCTGCTTAATAAAATACATATATATATTTAAATATCTCTAAATATCCATGAAACACTAAGTGAAAGATTACCGCAAAATAAAGCATTGGGCCAAAAGAGAAAAACACAGCACTTATTTTGTTCAAATATTTTTTTTAATACTTTTTTGAGGCACTGTGTTTATCTGTTCTTCATTGTGTTGTATGAAACCAGATAACCAGATGAGTTGCGTGAGGTTACACAGGCATTTAATTGTTATGCACTACAGACTACCTGTAGAATGGCTCTTCTGTGTTTGAAAGGGTTTAGAAGCTGGGACCTGAGCCCCCCCCCACATGACAAGGCATCATGGGTGAAATGGAAGCAGAGACGCTGTTCATTCATATCATTCCTGTTCCCATTCAGCCACCCAGTTCCCCACCATGAGCAGGAGCCCTCCTACAGAACGTGTTGAATCGAAGCCCAATGTGACACACAGAACGTGTTTCAAAAACAGGATAGAAGTAGCCTAACACATGTATATTTTTTCATCTAAATAACGGTAGGAAAACGCCAAGCCTTTTGTGGTTTTGATGTGGTTGTGTAGTCATCTGAAAAACAGCTGTCCTGGTGGTTCTTTTGATGCTGTAATGGAAACTATGTTTCAATAGCCTTTTTTTCCAGTGCAACTGTCTGTCAAATGAATTAATAGTTGTTTTGACGTTTTAATCCAAACATCATGCCAGCAACAATGGCCAGTATATTCTCACACAGATACAGTCTCAGGTGAGGTTTTGCTTGACAGCTACGAGGGTCTTTCTTCCTTTCATCCCTCCACATTGGTTAACCAATGTGCAAACAATGTCATCTCGATAAAGGCAAGACTCATCATGTGTTATTCAGTCTCCTTTTCTCTCTGGGGTGGACTTGAGTGGAGGACCACCAAGCTCTGATCTTCCCACAACAGTCAAGGCTTGGTTATATGGGCTCATCTCGTCAAGTGCCAAATTGCATCCTATTCCATATTCACTACAATTTCCCTAGGCCCATAGAGCTCTGGTCAAATGTAATGTACTAAAAATGGAATAGGATGGTGTTTGGAAATTGACATCAGTTGAAATAGGTGAATCTGTGCTGTAAGGAAGAAGGCCTGGTGGTACTTTGTCTGGCCCATTTGTAGATCTGTTTGATAGTGAGTCATGACGGTAAATGACGTGAACGAGTCCTGTTATCAGCGTCTTCCAACCTGCTGCCCTTTGCCCAGCTGCCCTTACAGGACTGAAGCGTTGGGAGCAATAACATAGCCGGCTACAATCAGAGAAGAGGTCTACGAACACAAGATATGCTTCAGCATTTTTTGAAAATACCCTTTTATTCTTACAGTATATCAATAAAGTATACACATTTACTCCCCAACAATTGCGAATATGCCTGATGTCAAACTAACAATTCTGAATGCTTTCTCATAGAGTGCTGAGGATTTGCTTCTCAACTACATAATTGAGGTTTGTAATCACAAAATCATCTGTAAAGAAGGCAAATAACATTCAGCTCAAAGATGTCTGTACATTTGTTATTGCATGAATCTGATCCAGTCCCTCTATGGGTCCTGGTCACAATGAGTTCATTATGAAGTGAATCGGTGGCACATGGAATGTAGTCTTGCATCCTGTCTCCTTATTTTATCTCTAAAATAGATTGAACTAGAGAGCCCAGCATTAAAGCCCTCTCAACTGTTCAGTGTTTCTCCAAAGTAGTCTAATCTCATCTGTCCTGAAAAGCAGGGGACATCACGGCCAGTTTGAAAGGGCTTCTTCCCCTGACCTAATATTTACTGAGGCTTATACTGCAGCGGTCATTTCTCAGAGTTGCCCTTGAATGAAGTCATCTTCTGTGTGCCTGATAAGTCCAACACTGTTTCCTCAATCAGGTGCATGAAACAAACAACTGTATGCTTTGGGGGGAGGGTTATGTCTATCAATGAAAAGACTGGAGAATATACCAGTTCATAAGAAAAAAATAAAAATAAAAATAGTGCTCACAGACACGTCTGCAATGAAAATCTAAATCAAGAGAAGGTTGCCAATCCACTGTGATGCATGTTCATTCCTGTGTGTGTATTTGTGTTTTATAATTCCACACAGTACCTTTATAGGTCAATTTGAAGGAATGAGGTGGTGGTCCCTGTGAAAATAAACATTAGCTGTGAGATGTATCAGAGGAGATTGTAAAACCTCCAGCAGTGACAACATAAACCCTTCCATCTCTCTCCCTCGGGGCTTAGGATTGTGTCTACCATTGTGATTGGTCACCACAGGTGAGGCATGTCATAGAAATCACACGCCTCTCTCTCCCCAAAGAGAAATGGCTTTGTTTGCTTCTGACAGGGGGAATGCATAGCTAAGCATCTCTGCGGCACTTTGAGCACTCAAAAGGAGTCCCTGTATTTTCCTAATGTGCACTGAGACTTTGATCTGCCCAAGCAGGTAAGGTGTATCTATATCGGAGTGCCAGGGACTGAGACTACTCTGCTGCATTGCATACCTGCATAAAGGCAAATACATTCAGTGACTCCCTCAGACATAGCATACGCACAATGTAAAATACCTCATTTTCTTCAGGCTGTTATAACATTACCCTGTGGTAAAACGACGACACCTCGTTCAAAATGATTAGCACATTTTCATATGAATTCAATGCAATCCAAGTATGTATTGGGAAATCTATGTAAAATAATACACTCTTTTCACTCTATGGGGGTTTCCAGCACAGAGTTGGATATGGATATCATCCATATATCAGTCCCATTATGTCAGGGTTTCCAGTAACATCACCACGACATACAATCTCATTAAAACATTATTTTATGAAAAAGCATATCGCAGGTCTCCACTATTTTATGGCGCGTGAATGAAGCGTAACATTTTTGTAATTCACCTTCTTTTCCACATGGGGGAGAAATACCATGTATTTAACATGTTACTGTAGTTACTTTGAAAAAGTAGTTTGCCGTTTTTCGGGTGGTGCAGCGCTCTGAAGCCATCTTTCCTGGTGTCACTGAAGTCAGGGAACCTGGACTATGCATCTGGCTGACATGTGGCTGAAAACCGGCCAAGCATCAGCCAGTGCGGGGGGAGCATCCTCAGCTGGGATTTCCTTGTCTCATTGCGTTCTAGCGACCCTTTCAGGATGGTCGGGCCCCTACAAAAAGCTCATCATTCTTGTTAGTGTGTCTTCATTCATAGTGCTGTTACCTACTTTCTGCTTAGTCATGCAGTGTGGAAAAAATCTGAATAGCTTGGAGTGGGCTAGGAGGAGGACATTATGCCATCGTTAACTCTTCCAGGAACACATGCTGTCATCATTAACTCTTCTAGGAGAAGGACATGCTGTCATCGTTAACTGTTCTAGGAGGAGGACATGCTGCCATCGTTAACTCTTCTAGGAGAAGGACATGCTGCCATCATTAACTCTTCTAGGAGGAGAACATGCTACCATCGTTAACTCTTCTAGGAGGAGGACATGCTGCCATCGTTAACTATTCTAGGAGGAGGACATGCTGCCATCGTTAACTCTTCTAGGAGAAGGACATGCTGCCATCATTAACTCTTCTAGGAGGAGAACATGCTACCATCGTTAACTCTTCTAGGAGGAGGACATGCTGCCATCGTTAACTCTTCTAGGAGAAGGACATGCTGCCATCGTTAATTCTTCTAGGCACTTTGAGAATTGAAGCACTGAGACATGGTCATACGCACAGATGGCTATTGCAAAATCTCTGTGGTGGGAACATTTTGGGATAAAACATTTTATATATAGTAAAAACAGTTAAATAGCTTACCAGTAATTATTGCAATGCAGTAATGTGTAATCCTCGTTATTAAGCATAATAACAATGTTTAAAGTGAGAATTTGACAGGTCCGACATTAATAAATAGACTTTTAGCGCATTATTTGATGCTAATCTCACTTATCAATCCCATTTTAGAGAAGATGAATACATTTCTTTCTTCTGTCACACATCGAACACTGCTCTGCCCATCAAGTTAATGTGAAGCATGGTTCCAATTTCATAACATTGGTAAAATGACCTTGCTTGCTGGCACAAATTTAGAGATCAACTCGCAGATAAAAAATTGCCAATATAATTTGCAGCTGCAAGGACTTTGTTTAATACCCAAGACAAGTGGAGAGAACAATGTAAGAAGACAGTTTAAAATCTGAACAGAAAGAGCCTTTTACATTATCATGGTTGAGGTTCGCATGACCAAGGTCTATGTTCTGAAACAAAGCAACATTTTACCTTTAGGTGTCGGTGGTTCCTGTAAAATATCTCTACTCTTAGTAGGTTCTACATTAATCAAATCAAATATTTACCGTAAATTAATTAAAAACATAATCTGCCAAATTCATGCCATTTGGGCGATGGGGTGTTATGGAGACATACATTAAGGTGCTTTAAGGTGGTCCAATCTCTACACTTATAGGCCCTAAAAACAGAGTGCACTGTATAAAAATAAAGTTCCATTTGGAAACATACAAAATGGAAACATGAATCCAATCACCTAAACCCCCCAGCTGGCCTAAATCAAGTAGATGGTTACCAAAAGATTTCTACTCGGAACCCTCAAAACATTTTGGATTTGTTGCCAGAACCTTCTTATATTTATATGTATATGCATAGTTTGTTCATGCCTTATTTTCACTCACATTGAATATGCCCAGGTCACAGGTAGTGCCCAGGTCAAGGGTAGTGTTCTATATAGGGAAGAGAGTTTAATTTGGGACTCAGGCCAACATATCTTATCACCTTCAGCAGCATTGAGTTGTGGTGGTTCTTGTTGCCTTTGATATCTGAGAGCATGGAGGCTTTGGCAAAATAAAGGCCTGCTTTGAGCTCTGCTGATTAACTTCTATATCAGTGCCTTTTGATGAGTTTGAGAAATCTCTTCTAGCTCATAGCATCCATAATGAGAGCTGGGCACTGCAACTGGGTTGTTAAACAGAGTCACGATATTATCTGTACAGTTTTACTGTCTCAGTAGGGTACCTACACATTGAATAGATGCAAGGATATGAGACGTGATTTAAGTGCTAGATTATTGTTTGGTAAGCGGGTTGAGAGGGGTCAGAAATGATCCCCTCCTTCACACTTCCTGTCACTGGAGTCACACAAGGCCTTGATGGATGTCAGGTGGCTGCCAATGACCGCGTGAACAACACAAAGAATGGCAGTCTCCCCCTGCAGCAGGCAGACCCAAACCAAACAGTCATGGAATAGGTGTTTCCGTTCCTAACCCTTACCCTCCAGCCTGGGCCAAGACCTCATGTCCTCCTAAGTTTAAACAGGGTAAGAAACAGAACATTTAGAAAGTTAATTATTTATATCTACAAGGATTTACACTGGAGAAGGACAGCTGAGAGGAGTAGGTGAACTGACCGTACTCCCCCGGCACAATAATATAGCAGCATAAAACCTTGGATCTGTGACGGAGGGGTCCAGTGACAATGTGGCCCTATCCGGGGGGATATGAGTATTCAGGCCAGGTATTCCTGAGCAAGGCCATATTTAACACTTCAGAAATACTGAGGTCTTGAGTCATAGCACCCCCTTTCCAATAGAGCAGAAGCAGAGAAATCAAAGTGGTTGTAGTATGTAAGTTGAATTCATCATCCATTTACACACAAAAATCTAAGATTTCTCTAGAGGCCGATCATGCTTGTTTGCTTCATCGCAAGTCAATGACAAATTTTAGCCAAACTATCCTGCAATAGAGCTACAAGTCTTTGTCACTGGAAAAGAAGGACTTGTGACCGGATGTCTTTGCTAAAAGAAATATATAACGAAACCAAAATTACCCCATGTCTGCCTGGCTTAATTTACTTCACAACACTGTAATTACAGTGGCAATAATGCAAGGAGCCGGTGATTTTCAATTCTACAAAATAGCTGCTTTAGAATAAAAACACAGAGGACTTGACCAGAGTGTCGTCAGTGTTAGATAAAGGCAGGGTTCAGGGTTTCAAGTCCGAGGGTCAATGGGAAACCAGAGCATTCCATGGATCCAAAAGCATACCTCAGAATGTAGCTCAAACTTACCCAAGTCTCCCATCATAAACTATCACAGACACAATGGCCCAGCACCAAAGTGACACCGACCAACCGCAAAACACGCTGACAGAGGATAGCCCACAGAATTCACTCCCCTCACATGAGCGTTAGGACGGCATGGGGGAACAGGACTGAGCGAGCGACGTGTTACCGTCAGTGATGAGGCCGACCAGAGTGGTGTTATTGGCAAACTTGAATAGTACGACACAGGTTTTGGTAGACACACAGTCATTGGTGAAGAGGGAGGACAAAACGGGTGAGACCATGCATCCTTAAGTGCTGGGGCATAAAGAGTCTAAAATGCGCTTATTCATCTTCACGCGTTGTGGCCTGTTGGTCAGGAAGAGACAGATTCATTATGCCTGTGAAACCAGGTGAGAAAAGTTTGGCACAATTCTCAAGTGTGGCTGGAAATACCCCAGTGCTAATGACATCCGCTATTTATTTTACTTCAACAATCTGCTATTTTCTTTACAATAAACTGTATCTTTCACTATGATGTTTCGAAGAACATCTTGTCCACTTCCTGTCTTATGTCATACTGTGTGCATTACTGTTTTACAGCAGCTGGATATTTGAAGCAGGATGTCATCATTGTCAGTCAGCTGAAGTTGAGAGCTTTTAGTAATAGCTCAAGTAGAACAACGGATGTGCACCAGAACCAATTTGATTTGTTTAAACTCATGGAATGTGATGAATAAGAGGTGATGAAGATGAAATGTAATGTATATTAGGGGATGAAGATGGACCTACAGCTGGATTCCTGAACATACTACCAACAGCAGATTACTCAGCAGACCTAAAATAATGGTTGTGATGAAAAACAAAGTATACAATGCGAACTTGTTCAAACATTTTTACAGTGTCTAGTCTACAAGACCACACAGCAAAGATAACACAATAAATGGTCTTGGTCTGCCTCAGTGAGTACCACCCACATTTATATAGTATCTAATAGTATCCTATAAAATACAACATTTAAATATTAAAAACGATAAACAAATATAACATTATAATTGAAACTAAATTACTATTCTCTGTCAAATACAGTGAACAATGAAAGTTAGTTAACATTTGATTGTGGGTAACAGTGGACAAATATGGTATATCAAAGCAACTCTCCTGGGTAAATAAAGTTGTTAATGACCATATTTTAATTATTAACATATTGTACTGAAACGATTACAGCAACATTTGTAATAGACAATTGAATTAAAATACAATATGCCACAGCAGGTCTAGTTGCCTAATTACAGTAGGCCTGTAGTTACATGTTAACTCTTAAAGGAAATATTGGTTAGTTCAGCCCTGTACTGCAGATATAATGTGTTTGATGATGACAACAGATAGCCTTTGTAGCTCGGTAAGCTAGATGACACAAAATGTGCTTTGGAATTTTATTGTCTATGCCGCCGAGGTAGAACTATAACTGTGTCAGCAAATGCTTTTTATATAATTCTGTCTGCTTGTGTCACCAGACACAGGGATGGCTTACTTGGTTTAGCCTTAGCAGCTAACCAGATAAAAGCCAGCCTGCTTGGAAATCTGGGTAACATTATAACATTTTTGGTTTAGAAGATTGTACCAGCGTATCCTGCCCGAGGTATAACCGTAACCGTGTGAACAAATACTTTAAGTGCCATAGGCCGGTGACTCAGGATATAGATCGACGGGTAGCTTACTAGTTAGCTAACTTGCCCCCTATATGGAGATACAGTTTACCAGTTGAAGAGAAATATGGGCTACTCAGCTCACCTTAAAAATCCATATCAGCCTATGTATTCTTCCAGTGCTTAAAAACATTTATCTGTAGCTTTTTCCCACCTTCTTCAGACAAGTAATGCTACACCAAGACTAAAATTGACAAGAGATATCTATTAAGAAGATGCAGAATTTACTGAGCATGAATAGGATACGCTGACAATAATACACAATTTGTGATGTACTCAATTTCTAATAACATCTTTCCCCAATATCCTTTGAAATACAATTAACATTTTTCTGTCTTTGAATGGTGGATATCTCACAACTGGCTCCTTAAATTGTTACTACATCTTATCCCATTGGTATGAATAAAATAAATTATCTTTGCCAACCACTCCATTATTAAGAGTGTGTTGATTCATTGGAACATGAACCATGTCATGGTGTATAGAAACAATATGGCTTATGTTTCCTTCCTGCACATCCCATGAGCAATATCTGGTCTGGCAGCATTTTCAACTGTCGATCTGATGTCAGCAAGGCTGATTTCATCTCTGCCTTTGCTGCCTTTCAGGCCCAAGACAGTTGGTTTTGATGGAGACTTGGTTACCCCAGAAAACACTTGTACTCCTGCTGCTCTCTCTTCATCTAATAATGTGTTTTCCTGTTCAAGAGCATCTGGTCAAAGCGGTGGAACCACAGGGCTACTTAATTCTCCAAATTGCAGATTTTTTCTTCCCCCTATTTCTCTATCTACTATCTTGGCCTACCCTTCTTGCTCTGTTAGATTTGTTCATCAGTATTGCAGATCAATAATTTCAACAAACTGCACCAAAGAAAATACACATTTCCATTGTGGGACTTGAATGCGTTCACCTGTCACTTCTCTGTTTGATCTCTTGCTTTTTTAATTTGTCAAAGGAAAACTTTCAGATGAAATTACACTCCCTTAGGCTGTGGGTTTAGGATTAGGTCAGCTCATTTGAAAACTAGGTGTCAAATCTCTGCTCTAGTCTTTATTAGGTGACTAAAGGTGTGTTTTGATTTGTGATGGTGATGTGTGAAAGGAGCTATAACACTTCCATCTTATTAAGCTTACTAATCCTTATGATTACATAACAGAAACAATAAGATTAAGTAGAAGCTATTAGTTGATGCTGCCCATTTACACAAATATATGGGTAAATAGCCATGAAAACATGAATTCCAGAAAATCTGGAACCACAGCCAGTCTTTGTAATGTCAGGCTCTTATGAAATATACTTCAGTCTCAATGGGACAACCCTGTGTTGTTAAAAAAAGTCAAATACAATTCATGTTGTTAATTCATGTCCACTACCTAGCTCAAAATGAACACTAATCCTCCTATCCCAATCTTTAACTAAAACCATAACCCTAAACTTAACCTGAATGGTATTTTCATGTTCTTACACCACAACCTTAACCCTTGTGCCTCATTTCCACAATCTAATTGTAAACACATAGTCATGACAAAATCACTGCATGGATGTCGAAGCCTGAAGTTGGACCTCTCCCTAGCAGTCCAACAACTACAACAGGGAATCAGGCGGCACTCTTGGATCCCTGGTTCCTCTGGTGACTCGCTTGGGCTTGTCCATGTTTGGCTGTGATTCATACCACACCACAGTGTGACTGAGAGGTGTAATTATAAATTGACAACAAGGCTCTGCTGTTTGATATCCCAGCTGTGATTTTCTGAAAGATATCACTGTTGAGTCACTCATCCAAGGGAAGATTTACATTTTTTGGGCAATGCACTTTCAACTTGAATATCATTGATGGCTGGGATTGAATGACATGTCTCTTTCCATAGTATTTTTTACTTCTGGAAATAAGAGTTCTCTATAATTACAGTGGTATTTATTCCCATCACACTGGCAATCTTTAAAAACAGAAATATTAACATATCATGCATTTGTATTGAACTGTCTTACATAATATCCTGTTTAAAGTACTGTTTAAAGTATTTAGGGAAGGAAAAATGGCTTTTGTCAGTGTTAAAGGTGCCTTATGCAACAGTTTCCAGTTAAAATATTTCATCAGTTTTACAAAACACCCAGGTTTAAGGCCGGGTGTTTTGTAAAAGCACTTTGTGACAACAGCTGATATAAAAAGGGCTTTATAATATTAATTTGATTGAATAAATACATTTGATCAGTTAATGTTAAAAAAGAGTCTCTGTCAGAGTGTCAGGACTGACACTATCCCCACTGCCATGGTTGCAAGTAAAATGTAGAAGGTCGGGACGTTCGTAGATGTGTAATTCCTTAAATGTGTTTCAGGTGAAGGCCAATGAAAAGCATTGTTTGGGTTCATGTACACCAAGCACTCCAGAAACAAAAATATATGGAAGCAACATAAGAATCAGACAAAGTACGGAGTAAAATGAGCATACATATGATTTGGCATTCATGTGATGGTGAGTAGCCCAGTGGTTGGGATGAGGATTAGCACCTCAAATCTGATTATATTTTGACACTGGCCAAGGAATGCCTCAGGATCCCCCAGTCAAATCCCCCGGGAAAGGGAAATTTGGGGTCCCCTGCTGGAGCTGCTGCCCTCGCGGCCCCATACCAGATAAGTGGATGAAGATGAGATGAGATAGATGGTGAGAGCTGAACAATGATGCAGAGTTGGCTACCTTTCTACTTGAGAAGTAAGGTTACATGAAATGTATTATTAAGCTAGTTGGCTAGATAGTCAAGGAACGCTAGGCATAAGTTACTAGAAAGTACTAGAACAATTATTTGACATACAAAATTATTCAATATTATTTTTATTTTCTTTGTATAAGCGCAGATATATTCTTTGGTCTAAATGATCCGCTAAAAAAATTTACATGCATTGTGGGTGGTTTGACCAAACCTAATGTATATGCAGCTATTGCTCAGAAGGAATAACATTGACTTTTAGCAAGGTTTTGCCATTATTTTGCCAAAAAATCTGCATATTATTGCTTCAACTAGTACTAGCAAGCACAATTATGGTTTCATGTGTGCTAGCTAGCCATCAAAAAAGTCTTTATAATATGGCAATTCATCGAATGCTATAGATAGCCCAGATAACGTTTTGATTCATTTTGCTGTTAACTTCATTTTTTCTGTGTTCCATAGTTATAGATAGGGCCCATCAACTTTGACCCCATTGACATTTTTCTATATTGCACTTAAAACTTAGGCGGCTAGGCTCCCTCTTGCCCCCTTGTTGTGCCGGCCTGTGGTGCACCTTTAAAAGTGTAGTGATCAGATTTTGGAAAGCGAGAAAGTCTATAAACTGATTGCATTTAGTGTACACTGGTCAAAAAATTAAGGGAATATCAAAATCACAGGAAATATATTAAGGATATTTTTGAAGATTTATTTATATATATTCTAATCTTTTACTGTACATTGTGTTATTTGTTGAAAACAAAATGGCGTAACAATAGTCAATGGAAACCAAAATCACTAATCCATTGAGGGCTGGATTCCAACTCACATCGAAAATCAAAGTAAACAATTGAAAATTGTGAAATATGTATGGCCGCCACATGCCTGTAGGCACTCCTGATAACGTCTGGACATGCTCCTGATGAGATGGCGGATGGTGTCCTTGGGGACAGTCCTGCCAATTCTGGTGTTCTCTGGCGAATGCCAGACGAGCTGGGCTGTGAGCAAAGGTCCCACTAGAGGACGTCGGGCCCTCATGCCACCCTCATTGAGTCTGTTTTTGAGAGTTTGGTCGGGAAAATGCACACCTGTAACCCACTTGAGGTCATTTTGTAGGGCTCAGGCAGTGCTTCGCTTGTTCCTCCTCACACAAAGAAGCAGATACTGGTCCCACTACTGGGTTGATGCCCTTCTATGGCCCTGTCCAGCTCTCCTCATATAACGGCCCATCTCCTGGTATCTCCTCCATGCTCTCGAAGACTGTACTGGGAGGCACACCAAACCTTGTGAGGGGACCTATGGATGTGCCATCCTGGAGGAGCTGGACTACCCGTGTAACCTGAATGGACTGGAGGTACCACCTCACGCTACTGGTAGTGTCAAGGATACTAGCAAAACACAAAACAAGATACGAGTCAGTCAGAAAGGATAAGGAGAGAGCAATAGTCTGTGACTACCACCTGCAAAACCATTCCCTTTTTTGGGGTTGTCTTGCTGTTGCCTGTCCAGTGCACCCTTTGTCACTTTTATTTGCACCAAAACAGGCAACACTGAATCACAATCAATTATGCTTCCTAACTGGACAGATTGACGTCCCTGAAGTTTAATTGACTTGGTGTTATACTGTGATGACTACGTGTTCCCTTCATTTTTTTAGCTGTATATTTAGATCAATACATGGCCTTAGACATGTAAAGATAATTTGATGTTCCTAAATGCAACTTTCAATTGGTGTTAATTTAAATGACGTGAAGTTATTTTGTGAGCTAAATGTTATTTTGTGAGCTAGTAAATCATTTTTGAAGTCGTTTTTACGACTGTACCATTTAGTGGAACCTATGTTTTAGTCATACTGATACAATGTTGCAACATTATTATACTTATACAAAATATTATATGTTATAAATTTACAGAATTTTCTCTGTTCGAGTGCATCAGTGATGGCTTTTCATTCTGTGTCCAACTAAGTCAAGAAAGAAATGGAAAGTGAAACTGTTAAATTATTATAATAGTAAATCATTGAAAGTTGAAAATGTTGATTATTTTGAACAAGACGATGTGTACAAATAAATAAACATTTTAAAGAAAATGAAACCACAAAATGCCCCTACAATTCACAAATGACTTTGCTATTAAACAATCCTGTCTCAACTCTACATACAGTTCCTTCAATCTCATTGCTTGGTTCTTGCTCTGTCATGCTCTGTCAATTTTGCTCAGGTTTGAGCCTTTGCAAATAATGTCCAATCAATTTAAATTACCGCAGGAGACTGCAATCAAGTTGCAGAAACATCTCAAAGATAGCCAATGGAAACTTTATACACATGATATCATTTTAGAGTGTCATAGCAAAGGGTTTGAATACTTATGTAAATGTGATATTTCTAAAACCTTTTTTTGCTTTATCATTATGGGGTATTTTGGGTGGATTGACAAAATATTATGTGTTTATTGAATTTCAGTATATGGCTGTACCGTAAAAAAGTGAAGCAGTCTGAATACTTTCTGAATGCACTGTATAAAGAGGTTGTAAAACCTCTATATCAGTGGTTCTTAACCTTGTTGGAGGTACTAAACCCCACCAGTTTCATATGCGTATTCACCGAACCCTTCTTAATTAGAAAAATAAAATAAGATTTTTTTCAAATCTAAAACATATTTTACTGGTGCACAGAATTAACCGTGCATCAACATCACTGTGTTTAAAGAACAAAACCATCAAAGCATGATTTTCGCACAAAAACAAAAACATAATAATGAATATTTCATATGAGTCGCATGTGTGTCTTGACCTCCGCCGAACCCCTGAGACTGACTCAACGAACCCCTGGGG
>JACXGJ010007846.1:0-29016 GCA_016801105.1 Esox niger
CCCCCCCCCCCCACTTTGCACGGGGCCGCGCCATGATGTTCCGAGACCAGGTTGGCATCCTGACGGACTGGTTCAAGGGCTGGAACGAGTGTGAGCAGACGGTGGCCCTCCTGTCGCTGCTGAAGAGAGCGTCTCGTACCCAAGCCCGCTTCCTGCACATCTGCCTGGAGCACTGGCTGGCAGACTGTACCGAGATCCACATCCTGGAGGCGGAGGCCAACAATGCAGGTAGCTAATGACCTTTCAACGCCGTGCCGTATTGCCAGCGCTTCTTCCCTTACAGTATAAACCCCGCAGCAGTTACGCCTCCAACATCTCTTAAGTGTTTGTTCCTTTGAGTCATTATTGCGTTTCCCTCCGGTCTTCCTTTGCCCCTCCCCAGACATTGTGAGCCAATGGCATCAGGAGCCCAAAGAGAAGGCGGTGTCATTGCTGCTGTCCCACCTGCCTCTGCTGCAGCCCCGCAACAGCGAGGCCAAGTGTGAGTACATGAAGCTGCTGCAGAAGGTGCTGAGCCACACCATTGAGAGCAGCCTGTTTGTGGAGGAGAGCCGGCAGCTGTTGTCCTACGCCCTCATCCACCCGGCCACCACCCTGGACGACCGCAACTCCCTGGCTATGTGGCTCAACCACCTGGAGGAGCACCTCTCCAGTGGCTACCCGGTGCCCTCCCCGAGGCCCCCCTCTGGTCCCTACCACCCCCGCCAGGGCTCGGACGAGTGGCCGGGCTCTGCGGAGGGTCTGGACCACGGCCATGCTTGGTTCGACAAGCCCCCCTCCTCCAGCTCTTCCCCTGCAGGTCAGAACGGACACATGTCTTTTCAGGGCGGGATACCTTCGCCCATCAACAGCAACAACGCAGGTCAGTGTCTCACATCCCCTACCTGGGTGTGACGAAGGGCAAGCACACAAGTGAATAATAGCAATGCACTAAACCTGAGATACATACAACAAAATGTTAAATTTCATGCAGTTATGCAATACTGGTGGTTTTTCTGAAGGTTTTCAGAGTCTCTCTGTACATGTCTATGTTTTATTTAACATTTAAGACATTTTGTTACCATTGTCTTTAAAATCCTGACCCTCCTGTCATGTCAGGCATGGGCCAGATGGGCCAACCCAGCCCTCTGAAGAGGTCCATGTCCCTGATCCCCTCCAGTCCCCAAGCCTGTGGCTCTGATTGGCTGAGTCAGGATGATCTTGGGGGGCGGCAGGCCTTTGACCAGGCACCCCTGTCCCCCCAGAGCAGTGTGGCATCTTCAGGCAGTGAGCAGACTGAGGACCAGGGCTCCAGAAACACCTTCCAGGAGGATGGCAGTGGCATGAAAGGTCTGAGTTGAATGATATTATAGTATTGGTGCGTTGCATTTGTTTGTGTGGTCCAGATGTCCATGAAAAATAAGTAGGACAGCCCTCTCCAAGGAATAGACCTGAGAGGCACTTTGACATGCACTGTACAGATGTCTCAACGTCTTGACTTTCAAAGGAGATGTTTGAGCTCCATCCTTTTAATTGTTTCTGGGCTCCTCAGCAGAAAAACATGGCGTGTGGTTTTTTCGACTGTTTGTTACAGATGTGCCCATGTGGCTGAAGAGCCTCCGTCTCCATAAGTACGCAGCACTTTTTTCCCAGATGACCTACGAAGAGATGATGGTTCTAACGGAGCAGCACCTGGAGTCACAGGTTTGTCATCGTTTGTCACAGGTTTGTCCTCCTCTTGTTTATCCCATGCCGTCGTGCTGTATAGATACGGCCCGCTTATTGTCCTTCAGCTTCAACCTTAGACCTCAACATGCCTTGAAATGACCCACAGTAGTCCAGTATTACATGCCCATCCTTCACAGATAACAGTGCCCTCATAGCCCCGCTCCGTTGCTTTAATAAAACACATATTGATTGGGAGTTGGCAGTGGTCACTGTATGTGGATGATGATGTTGCTGTGAACAGCGGCTCCTCCCTTTGTTTACTGTTTCTTTTGTTCTTCTTTTCTTCCAGAATGTGACCAAAGGGGCACGGCACAAGATAGCCCTGAGTGTCCAAAAGCTACGAGAGAGGCAGAGTGTTCTCAAGTCTTTAGAGAAGGTTAACCACATGCTGTCACCGCTACTGTCATTTTAGAACCATTTCATGTGCATCTTTCATCCAGTGATTGATATGCTGTTCTTAACAGCTTTGTTGTTATTTTGGGCGGGACTAAGATGCTGCTCTGTAGGTGCGCAACTGTGTTTTTTTTTTACCAGAATTGGGTGCATTATGTCTTGTGTTAGAGACATAGCATTTAAGAAAGTATACTGACAGGAAAATAAATAATATTGGATTAGAAGGACCAGTCTGCACAGGACTTAATGTCCCCCAGAGGGCGTGGCATCATTAGTGGAGGACAGCATGTTAAAGGATTTTTGTTTTCTTTTGGATCCTGCTCTTTAGATGGAGAAATACAACACATTTGAATGAATATTATCTTCTACGCCATAGCGGCAGTCAGTTACTCACAAGTTATATTACGGCTCACGGTTTCTTTCAATGAGCAATCTGTGTCAATATCCTGCACGTTTAAAGTCTTATTATAATAACATTAGTGCTGTGGTTTAACAGGATATATTGGAGGGGGGCAACCTGCGTAATGCTCTACAGGAGCTGCAGCAGATCATCATCACACCCATCAAGGCCTTCAGCTCCAGCCCTCCGAGTGCCAGGCAGAGAGACCGGGACCCCGAGGGGATTGGGCCCACTTCAGACCCCTCCAAGTCTGGGGAGGACAAGGACCTGGGCCAGGAGGGGTTCCAGACCCAAAGCCCAGCTCCCTGCGACGGCGAGTCCTCCGCTACACCCATCTCAGACGGCGACATTGCTGGCCAGTTCACGCGTGTCATGGGTAAAGGTAAGAGGATGTTTCAGATTTCTACATGTTTTTCAAAAATGTCTTCAAATAGGATTGACGATACAATATTTGTATACTATTATGTTTTTTAGGGAGTCTGTTTTTTTGTAAATAATTTTTAGGTGAATTTAACAACTTGTTATACACTGTGCACAAAATGATCAACTTGATGATTTCTTAAAAATGCAAGATTTGACACTTATCTTTGCAATCTGTACCAAGTCACCAAATGAAGTCACGATTGTGATGCGAGGCATCGTTAAGTAATTTGATAAGGAGTTTTAGCACATATCTAGGTATCCCTAAAGGCCAATTACTGTAATTGGCCTGTATTGCTTGTTGCATTGCACTAATTGTCTAACATTAATGTATTTTTTGCTAAACAGCTAATGATTGATCATTTGTACTGTAGAGTGTTCTATTGTCCAGATGGTGGCACTCCAGACCTTGGTTGGGACTGTAGAGTATTTTATTGTTCAGGTGTGGGCTCTCCAGACCTTGGTTGAGATGGTTGCAGTGTTGATAGTCTGACCCTTTCTGACTTTGACATGTTGTATACTTGACTTGTTTATCAATTTCATCTGTTTTTGTCAGCCAGAAGAAAGTACATTCCCTGTATAAGACTGTTGTCGCTGTGGACACTTAGCTAAGTCAAGTTGCTTTTTCCATCTATCACATTTACCTGTGTCGTACTCTGGCAGCAGGATTCTGTGAGAAAATCTTCAATCATTTTACCAGTCTGAATATTTAGCAAAATTAAGGAGATCATAGCATCACTCATGGTTCTCTAGATTTGACTGACCAATCTGCATGTGATTTGATATACTCCATCTATGTCCAAAGGACAGTCAAACACCATGCTTTTAGATTAGCACTAAAACGAAATAGCAGCTGATCAATAAACATTGACGTGAGGGTGGTATGGCACAGATTGATGTCAGTCAGTGAAGGATACTTGTGTTATAACAGAATTAAGTAATTTACCCAAGAATGGGAAAATGTTTATCCCAGCCACACGGTGGCACTATAACATCCATCACATTTACCGTGGACATAACATTCAGCTCTAATGCAAATACCATCAATTCCTTTTGATGACACAAATGAATGAACTCGTCCTGAGTGCGAGTGGAGTGAGGAGCAGAGTGCCAGTAATTTGCCTGGTTTTTGGAGTGGCAGCCGTTTGTTCTCTTCCACTTTGGCTCCAGTGCCGCTCAGCCGTGAGCCCCGAACATGTACTGCCAACATTTCTTCTTCACCCTTCTTTAGATGTAGGGATAGCCTGCTACATGCTATTTAAATTAAGTGCTTCTTCTGAAATGTCCTACTTCAGAATTGAATGATAGCTTACATAATCACAAGAGTCGTTATTTTCAAAAACAAGAAAAAATATCGAGCCAAAATGGAGCAGGAGTTTTTTCCCCCCCCATGTGAGTATAGAACAGTTTTGGAGTGAGTGTGGAGAGGGAAATTTGACATTAAGTGCCCAGAGGTGTGTGCTGTGTGATAGTCTAACGCCATCGCTAACACCAATAGCTACGGGAACGATGTGACAGCTAGGGTACCGAAGAGACGGTTACTGTATAGAAGCTATGTAGGATAAGCACATTTTATATAACGTAGCACCCATGGCAAATGGAAAACAGCATTCGCAAACCATAAAAGGTAGAAAGCATTCCCTTCACATGAATCTAATGAGCCAGATCGAAATGTGCTGCTCTTACTTCCTATTGCCAGCCTCTTATCAAGTTTAGCACACAAAGTAACTGGTGACATAAAGTTGGAATGCAGCACCTTCTTCCAGTCATGGACTCCCACATAGGTTTCAGCATGGCCGGCTGCCTATTCACTCCTGTGGATCAGTGAGGTTTTTTATTGTCCTTTTTTCATTACTTCTCCTTAATGTCTCTCCACTATACTTTTCCCTTTTCTGTTTGGGCTGACACTGTTGTTGGCTAGTTCTCTGTTTCTGAAATCCACATTATAAAAGGCGCCCTAAGAACGTCAAATGAGAGGACATCTCATTCACGGCCTAAAACATGATCATTTTGAAGAAACCAATCAAGTTTGGCTCTTTGATCATAGTAGATTTCCATTTAACCTCTCCTACAAAGGCATAAACAGGTTAGCTTAGAATTCGCAAATGGCCTGGTAGGTCAAGGCAATATTTTAGAATGATCCCACTTTAAAATGCACGGTTATATAACGGAAGGCACTCTAAATAAAATGTTTCACTTTGATGATGGTTTTTCTTTCTGTAACCAACCCTCAAACCAGTATACCAGCTGTATTACATGTGATCATCTTTAGTACCTTCTCTGGCTGCAGAATGCACTGGATAAAGAATAAACTAAACCCTATGCACTTATAGGACCCTCCTGTTAGAATGTCTCCCATTTAAATGTCCTCAGTTCAATGTACCCACCTATGGACGGTAGTAACCCAACAATATCCTTCGCTATTTTTAGCAACCTTTATCCCTCTGATGGACAAACTAAGAACACACTATTTTCGAGAACCCTCCCATTGTCCTTGTAGTGAACACTTAATGCTGGTTGCCTGGCTGGATTTCTTACAATAATAGCTTTTCCTGTTACCGAATATCCACATATTCACAGAAGTCGTTTTATGTACAACTGAACTCAATCTTTTTGTCTAAGACTATAAAACACACAGAATAACAAAGGTTGGTCCAGATTTGAGGAATTATTGCCTCTCAGAAACAGTATATTACAACTTGTCTGCAAATCTTATTCCTGTCCAGCGCTTTGATAAATGTTTTTGCTCACCAGCCTGGCTAGTGTTTTTTCCAAAGTTAGTAGCCACTTAACATTTTTATTAGGCACTATTTTGTTGTTGGGAAATTACGTTTCATTTGATTAAAGTTGACTATGTGTGCTACATCGTAGTCTGTCTTGTTTAATGCTGATAGTCACTTGCGTACAAGGCAATAGGCCTAACATTAGAATCAAACAATGTATGCAGGTAGTGCTCATGGGAGTAGTAGGGACATAGCTTGCAGTGTCACTCACTTTGTCACATGTTGTCACATGTAGAACACAACCAGTAATGTTGCTGTAGACTTCATGGAAGCCTACCTGACTAGTTTTCTTCTTGTCTTTTCATCAATTTTGGAGGGACGACTTGTTCTTGGTAATGTTTCTGTTGTGCCATATTATCTCCAATTGATGATGACTGTCTTTACTGTGTTCCATGGTATATTTAATGCTTTGTAAAATCTTGTGTACCCCTGACTGATATCTTTCAACTATGACATCTCTCTGATGCTTTGGATGCCCTCTGCAGACAATGGATTTGCTCTGCGATGCAACTAAGAAAATATCAGGAAAATCCTACTAGAACTGCTGAACTTTATTTGTGATTTATCAGAGTCACTTTAAATGATGGTAGGTGTGTAATGACTTCTATTTAACATGAATTGAAATGTAATTAGTTTATTCTGAACACAGTCACATCACCAGTTATAAGAGGGGGTGCACTTATGCAACCAGGTTATTGTAAGGTTTTTATTTTTCATTTTCCCCTTTGAAGATTTCAGTTTGTTTTTCTATTGAATTGTTCGCGTTATAGGTCGCATTAAAAGTGGAAAAAGTTCTGACATGATTTATCTTTGTTCTGGCATTTTACAACATTCTGGCATTTTAACAGGGGTGTGTAGACTTTTTATATCCACTCCATTTATTCTCAACACAGGCCTTTTAACTTGTTACAAATTTAATAAATAAGAAATCACTCATCTGCTGTATAATTTATCACAGTCAATATTATTGTTGTTATGCTATGTTCTTGTAAATGTAGATGTGCATAAAAAATGAAGCAGAGCTGTACCTGTACTACAACCATGTCTCAATATTTCTTTCTCCATCCTTGCCTTCACGTCACATGGTTTGTCTCCCTCTCTCGACTTCCTTCAGCTGCATTAGGCTCTGCTGCTGTGGGTCTTCATGTTCATATATTTATATAGTTGATTAAATATGTTAATTGTATATTTTTACACTGTATATTCAGACTCTAGAGATAATTGACACCCCCCCCAGCCCATAAAAAATGGTGGTTTTCTCGTTTGTAGAAAAACACCCGCCTGGCAACACTGCCAATATGGAGAATGTTTCCTATCGTTACATTAGCTGCAGTGTTTTGCTGGTATTTTATTTATTAGAGCAAAATGCTTTTACCATGCCAAAACACAGAGGCAGTGCAAAATTTTGGGATGGCTGTCGCCTTTGAGTTTTGAAATCTGGATAAACCCTGTGTATATATAGAATTCCACCTGCCAAAGTGGCTAGTAAGAGTGACTGCGTTACACGCCACAGCCGAATTCCAGACACATTTGGCGGGTGGGCAGGTGCTAATGTCAAACCCTGGTCCTGTCTCCTTTTTGCTCTGACACCCCTTCTTGGTCCATCTTGCTCAGGAAGGAGGGTGAGGATTGCTGTCCCATTTGTAGCCCTGCTTTATGGGTTATCTGTGTTGTTTTTGTTTTCATGTCCATTCATATTATTATGTTTTTATTTTGAAATGAAAATGTGATGTTTTTCTGGGTGTCTGTTTTTACTGCTTCTGCCTGGTTACGCCATATGAACACTAAGTGTGGTTATCATGGCTTCCATATAATGTTTTGACCACAATGTACATGGGTCAAAAACACTGGTGAATGCGCGTGTACGCGCAAAGCGTGTGTGTGTTTTGCCGGTCCCCATGAGGCAAAAGTCAATTTCTGGCTCAGGTTTGAGGGTCAAACATACAATTAATTTTAGAGTTAGAATTGGGGTTTCTTTAAGGTCCAGGCATTGTTGGTTACGTTTAATGTAAAGGTTTGGCATTACACCTAAGTTTAGGCATAAATGTAACTTTATTGAAACATTTAAGAAAACCAATGTACCATGGGTTTTCTTTACTTTTTTATATTACCAATTCTCCAAGGGCATGCAAACTTTTGAGGACAACTGTTATTTAATTATGATTTGGGATTTGGAACTTTTTAGGAAGAATGCTTATTTTTATGTTTAGGATATAGGTTTGAGGTTAGTTTTAAGTAATTATTTTAATGGTTAGTAATTCACAGTGATAGTTAAAGCAACATGCGTGTGTGTATACTTGTTTCTGTAATGTTTTAGATTCAATATGGATGTGTATGGTTGTTTGTCAACGTCATTGATTAGGGTGTCTGCCTTATTTACACATTAAGAGCATTAATAGCTATCTGTATGTTACTGCATAAAATGCTATTAAAAGCATACTGGGCATAATACAGCTCTGTATGGCAAATGATGCAATTAATCACAATAATTTCTTTCAGCGGTTTATGTGCCCCTGGGAAGGATATTATGACTCTAGTTTGTGATTGTGTGCCCTTTCTTTGTTGTGGATGGGGCAGTCAAACCGGTGTATGCAGGGTTTGCAGCTTTGTGTGAACATCCATTGCTGTCTGTGTTTTGCAGTGTGTACTCAGCTGCTGGTGTCAAGGCCGGATGAGGAGAATATCAGCTGTTACCTGCAGCTCATTGAGAAGTGTCTGACACATGAGGTAAGACATCTGTAAGATTAACACTTGGAAACCTTCTCAAACACAGCCTGCTGGTAGTTGAAATGTCATTAATATTACTCCGTTCCAAATAGTACATTGACATTTAGTTCTGTTTGGTATTTTATTTGAAAACACACTAAAATATTTTTTGTAAGGTCACATTTGTCTTATGTTGAAAATTAATTGTAAGAAAAATATAAACCTGAAATATGGTGCTTGCAAAATTATTTAACTCCCCAACAAATGTTTGTTTAAGCCAACTTCTGCTGCAGTAACAGATTTGTCTTTTGGGGCGAATTTTTCCAGATTGGCACACATTGTTAGTGTTTTTGTCCAGTTCTTATTGGCAGGTTTTTTCCAGATTGTTCAGATGTATATATTGCCGTAGGTTCTCTGTGGAATTCAGATCAGGACTTTTTTCCACACACTGAAGTGTGGAAAAGGTAGGTGTTCCTGCAGTACTTCCCAGTACTTTTCCTTCCTTCAGTGATAACAAGATATCCTGTCTTCTGATTAGAAGCATCCCCTCTGCCTGATGCTGCCACCACTGTATTTTATAGGGATGGTTTGTCTTCAGGCATGGGCATTGTTAGGCTTGTGCCACATATGGTGCTTTAGGTTTTGGTCAATAGCTCTGTCTTGGTCTCGTCTGACCACAAAACATTTTCCCACATCATGACTGGGTCACCTTTGTTATCATCAATACTTTTTGGGTAACAGCGACTTTCTTGTTACCCTCTCATACAGTTCAGAGCTTTTGACATGGTTGACTGGTTCACCATTACTGAAATCAGTTGGTCTTGAGTAGCGATTGTTTTTCTTACGTAGCTTGTCTACATGTCTCGAGGGTTTTGTGGGATGGCCTTTGCTTGGCGCTGCCAAAGTGGTGTGATGCAGCTTCTACTTTTGGATTATTGATCCAACTGCTCATTATTGTGCACCCTTTTCCTAATCTATGCATTTGTTTTTTCTCTCTAACTTGTCTAGAATGCTCTTTGATATTCACTGTCCTTGAGATGACTAATGATCCTTCAACCCTGAGTTTTTATCCCACAATTGGTGGCCAATGGTGAAGTAGTTGTGTCATCATTAGCACCATTTCTTTGACCTGTGTAAACTGAGCTTCCGCAACATGGGATCAATACATAGGCATGAATTTTATATATATATATATATATATATATATATATATATATATATATATATATATATATATATATATATATATATATATATATATATATATATATAATATAATATAATATAAAATTAATCCCCAACATTAAACCAATGTCACCATACAATATTTTATTTTGGTTGTTATAAAATAGAAAAAAGAAATGTCAATGTTCCATGTCTTGTGCTATCCACATAAAGACACAAGTGAGTTTTTTTTAGGGAGTCATTCTAGATTCAACCATGTGAATTAAATGACTGTGGTGGCTATTTTACACGTTTTATGAGGTCTACTGTAGGTTTCAAGATTGCAGTTTCAGGTTTTTCTCAAATGTGAATTTCTCATACTCAATGATGCTTCCCCGATACCCAACCGTTGGCCTAAATCAGCACCACTTTGTTAGAAATCCTTGGGAAGACCCCACACTATACAGTTCATGCTTTTTCTCGTTAGTTATTGAAGACCAAACAATTACTATGTACTCATAATAGCCTATAGCTTTTAATTCCCACCAAGGCAACCTTCTGCCAAAATCATTATTAGATATTATGATGTTGAAAACGTTATTTGCCTCAGAGTTAAGTGGTGTGTGTGGGTGTCGTGCACACCTCGTTGTGAGGCCTGAGGCTAGCTACGGAGAATGTTTTTATTACTATTGGCAGGTCTGAAGCACCCAAAACAAACTGCTTTTACACAGGGTAGTCATGTGTATGTGCAAGCATTTCTTTGGATGTTGAAATCCGTTTGACTTTGTTTTGACGTTCAGCCATGCCTTGGTCTTTTTCTGGGATAAACTGGGCAGACTCTGGATCCTGACGTGGCAGCAAAATGGCCCAGAAAATGTTGATGGGTACATTACAACTAGGGATACAGGATAAAGTTATCGACTGTTGCCGATATTTGGGGTGAGAACAAATGGTCGAGTTGTTGTCATTTCGGCAAGGATATCCTTTATTGACAAGTTAGTCAGATTTTGTAAAGTTACAAAAAGTATCTGTACTACTGATTGGCTCACTTGCCGGCAGTAATGATGGGTTATTTCTCGTAGACTTAACAAATCTGGTTAATATACAGGGAAATAAATGTACAGGGAGTTATCACGACTAGCAAAAGCATACCTGTGCATCCCGGCTACATCTGTACTGTCTGAAAATGTTTTCCTGGCTGCGGACCTGATAGTCAACAGACTACGTGAGGTTACTCGTCTACTCCCAGAGCACGTGGACATGCTATTTATTTCTAAACAAGAATAAATGATCATAATAATATGGACATTGCCTAATGATTCTTTACATTTTTGTTAAGATCTTGCATCTATGGATGCACTAGCCAGATTTTGTTCTAAATCAATTGTTGTAAAATACTAATGAGTTGACAGGCCTCTGCATTAGGTTATTTGCTGCTGTTATGGCATTTCTAAATCTGAGTGTCTCCGGAGTAAAAGTATATCCAGCCTAATTGTTTATACTAAATCGTTATTTAGGTTGCATAAAATATTACAATTGACTTTACATTTTCGAATGTAAATTGTGGGCTTGGTGGGGTAAATATTCCACGACAAAAGATGAGGAGTTACAGATAGTGAACATTTTTGTCATGCCCTAGCCGATATTCATTTACCAGAATCGGCTGATGTTTTGTCATTTGTGTACCCGTGTACATCTTATATTTTAGAAATATTGCTTTTTTTCTATATTCTTTAATGACAAACGACTCTCCAAAATACATATAAATGTAAAATTTTGATTTAATATGATATATACACATTCTCTTTCCCTATACAATGTCTGTATATTAATGTAGTAAATATGGTAGATAACATTCAAAATGTCTTTAACAAATGCCGTTGTTGGTGTTTGGATAGGGATGATTTGTTAAGGAATAAATTGTTTAAATTAGCTTTGTGTTATGACAGGACAGCCTTAAAATCACTTAATTATTCTAGGCAGGACATCAAATTTTTCATTTAACAGCAAATGCTTCAGGTAGATAAAAGTTTTGTCAGTCCCTCATTTTGCAAGCCAAATCCCATCCTATCACACCATAAAACACAAAACGAAAGAGTATGGGGTGTAATGATTTGGAACCCCATCTGAACTCTAAACCCATATTAGCAGTAGCTGATATGAGGTTACCATGGTAATGGAGACAGCACTTGCATGCCCCTGTTCCGCTAGCTGACTAGAATCTGACTGCTTTAGTCATTTGAAGTTACTGCTGGAAAGACTTAAACGCTGGCTCGATAAACTTAAGAACTGGGTTGTAATTCGACACATTATCTATGTACCGAGAAAATGCTATGTGTCTAACAAAATGTTAATGTCAAGATTCTCTTTTCCAATTTATTTGCTGTGGCTTCTATGATTTTGCCATGCCTAAGCGCCATGGTAAAAGGAACACACCAGAAAAGCAAAATTGGTCTGAAATATTGGGCAAATTTGAAGCAATCTGATAATACCGACTATTACATTGGGCGATACCAATTGCTGCCTGATACATCAAGCCATCACATCTATTTTATTAGGCCTTTACATCAGCAGTTTTTAGTGCTTTTACAAACACCCAGACAAACTCCAAAGAGCAAGCAACAACAGGATTGATGGGTGGTAACATAGAGAGGAACCACTATATCTTTGCATACCTAGTTCCCACGTGCCGCTGACGGTGTTTACTGTGCCTGGCAATGCCATCTTCCACCACGGTATCCGCTGAGGAAAGCACTGGACACAGACATGGTGCTAGGAGAGAGATCCCTATGGGCTTTATTTTACAGACATCTGCTCTGTCTGTGGCTGGAGACAGTGGCTTGGTTTGGCTCTGTGATCAAGAAGCACAGGAGATCAGGGTTACACGCCTCTTTTACTTCTCCCCATAATCCTTTCATCCCAGCCGCAACGTGGCTTCCCTGCTGTGTTGTGTTGGGGCTGATGAGCCAGGCTGCATTGGGAAGTGCCCTTTTCCCTGGGGCTTCGTCCACGGTCCTGAAACTGCTCCTTCAGGCTGTTCTTCTGAGGTGGCAGGTGCTCCTGCGCCTCTCGAACTGTTCGCTAATAAGGTCAGATATCCTCTACCTTGTGATACGCGTGTCACATTTGGTTGGGGAAATATGTTGTCCGTAGGGGGTTGAAGCAAACTTATTCTGCGGTGTATTAGTTTTAATATTATCCTCTGATTGCCATCAACCAAAAACATATTGTGTCTACGGTAAATTGGATAAAGAAGCAACTTGGTTTTTAAACCTTTTTCTGGTTTGAAATTTAGATAGCATATTATAGACATCTAGCATTTTGCGTCCTCGCTCGGTTTGCTCTATCATTCTGCCACTTACCATCTGAATTCTTTTATTATGTAGGCCAATAGCTGCCTCTCTTGGGTGTAAACAGGAGGCTTTTGTCAGTTCCTTATGGGGAGTAGGGTTGAGTGAGACGTAGTGCAGCCACACAACTTGTGGAACAGACGCATGTGCAGAGTTTGATATTAGGACAAGAATGATTCACAATACCACTGACCAAATCATGAAACTTGAAATCAATAAAAAGTTTATTTTCGTAGGTTGCGCTGGTGCATCCAATAAAAAACGAAACAGTCACTTGAATAGCCATGTAAAAATGTTGCAGCCTGGAGCCCTGAACTAGGGTGACATATTTGATTGACGTATTTGCAGCTGTCTGAAACCCTGATCCTGTCTTATGTGTCAGGCTTTTACAGAGACTCAGAGGAAGAGACTGGTCTCCTGGAAGCAGCAAGTTCTCAAGCTGCTCCGCCTGTTCCCGAGGAAAGCCATGCTGGACATGCCTGTCTACCGACAGAAAGGGTGAGAGTCCAGATGTTCTCTACTTCTTTTCATCCATCACTCTTCTGTCACAGCTGCGTTTCTGTGCCCTGCTCTCTGCTGCTTTTGTATGCTGTTTGTCCAGGTTTCCTCTCCGGCTTTTCCGCTGTCCGGGTGTCTGGATATCTGTTGTAGATCCAGCGCCCGCTCTCTCTGTCTCTGTGTGCTGAGGATGGTTCTTTCTCTCTCGCGCTCCCATTTTCACTCTCCCCCCTCGCTCTCCACCTCTCGCTCGCGCTCTAAATTCAAGTCAGCTTTATTATCATGACAGTTCTTAACAACCGTATATCCAAAGCTAGAGGTACAATAACAACAAGAACCAGCATTGTCAGCAACAACAACAAAAAACATTGTGGTGAACAGTAACAATATAAGTGAGAATACATAAATAATAAGTAATATGTAACAGTTCACAGCAGGTCACGGGGTCCCTTATCCCTTATTTTGTGGCACTCTCTGAGGAAGCGTCCAGCTAGGTGTGCTGTTTGTCCCTCCCCCATGACCACTTGCATCTTTTCTTCATTGGACAGTGTGGTGAATGATGGCACTAGTGTTTCAAATTTGTTAAAGAAGCGCTGTTTGGTTTTGGTGGCAGTGTAGTAGGAAGTGCATATCTGTCTCCACCTGTCATACAGTGACCCCATGTTCTGGATGCTTTTGTGCCTGCCTTTTCGATGGCCAGGCTGTGGTCGCTGAGCCTGTACATGGTCAGGATCTGTCTCTGCTTTATATCAAAATATTCAGCCAATTCATAGTCTCTGTTTAGGGCCCGGTAGCAGGTTAGTTTCGTGCGCTCTCTCGTGCGCTCTCTCGTGCGCTCTCTCGTGCGCTCTCTCGTGCGCTCTCTCGTGCGCTCTCTCTCGCTGTGTGTGTGTGCGTGTGTGTGTGCGTGTGTGCTGTTGATGGTTCTTCTGTGTGTGCTGACGATGGTTATCTCCACCCCAGCTGGGCGTATGGTTCCAACTCCCTTCCCACAGCAGGCTCTGTGAGTGCTGGGGGTCTGGCTCGTAGGGGGCCGAGGGCGTTCCCGATGCCCCCACGTGCCCTCCCAGCTGGGCGTATGAGTCTCCTGAGTCCAAGTGGTATGGGGGTGGCCTCTCCCCGTCACACCCTCACCAGCCCCGCGTTGCCAGGCCAGGGCCGACAGGTACACCCGCTGCCCTTCACTTAGATGGGGCTTTTCTTGTCATTGTGGGTTGTGTCTAGCGAGCCTACATTAGATTTCATTTTAGATTGTATTGATCTCCACATTACTATGCCCACGTTGTCCTTAGACTTTCATTTTGCCTGATAAACCGGTACACCCACCAACCTACAGCTGACAGTTTAATCAGTGTAGTTCATAAGGCAGCACGTGGGTGCGCACGTTTTCGACAGCATCGGTTGGTCATCATCGCTCGGTGCCGTGTTGTCATTATGCTGTGATGACCAAGTTCGTTTGCAACACTGAGGGTGTTCGGGATGTTGGTAAGGGGAGGCTGACATGTTGTTCCTGCTGTAGAACCTGTGGTTTGCCAACCCTGGGGGCAGCAACAGCATGCCGAGTCAGAGTCGCAGCTCCGTGCAAAGGACCCATTCGCTCCCAGTCCACACCTCCCCGCAGACCATGCTCCTGTTCCAGCAGCAAGGTAGGACTCCAGCCACCCCCGCCATGCTTGGATCTCTATTCACACATCCATACACATACCACCCATGGTCCACTGCAAACTCCATTCACATTCTCTTTTATATGCTGGCAACATCTCCTCCAAAGCCCAATTATACGCAGCATCTTACCCACGTAGTCTTCTAAACCCCTTTTTATAGCGCATCCCACCCACCTCACAAACCTCATTCACGCGGCTCTGTCTAATGGGTCTTGTCAGGATTGGAAAGTGTGATTTATGGTTCAGATTCTGTAATCTCCCCCACCCCCTCACCCCAGCCAACTTGATCCGACTGCCCTTAATTGTAATGTGTAGCTGACAGAATTCTGAGGGTGACTTCCAGAGATTGGCAAGGGGATCAGTAAAGCCATCAAGTTTTGGACACACTTGTGACTTGAATGATTCAATTCCTAATCCATAGTCCAACGAGCTTGACATTCTATTTAAGATATAAAGTTCAGTAATACTTGCAGCATTTATTCTCAAAAGTATTTTATGTTTCACATTTGAAAATAATTTGTTTACCTGGACAATTAAGAAACAATTCTCCTTTTCAGTGATCACCTGGCCAATATAATTGCTATTGAATAGGAGAACACCATTTAAATAATGTAAAAATGTTAAGAATCATTGTATACAACACAAGGGAAATAAATGGAATCCTCAAATTGTACTATATACATCAGAAACGGTTACAGACGGATGTGATGCTCAGCACGTACATAGATCTGTTAGCAGCTTGGTTAATTTGTTTTTGAAGGAGAGGTGTGATGAATTTGTCATATTATGCGTCATGCCGATCAATTATTTAGTGTGAAATTGGGCAATCTTAAAGGATGACGCCGTGCCCATGGGTTTCCACTTGGATCATAATGCCTGCAGCATTGCAGAGCAGTGGGAAGCGCCACTGTAGGCTAACATTTGCTCCTACACCCTCTTAGTCCTGCAGCTCTGGACCCTTGTGAAAAAGGCTGAGGTGCATGAGACAATGGGAATGATCATTTACTAAAAACCACTCACAATCACCTAACCATCCTTCCATTCCCATTCAGTATCCTGTTTTCCCTAATACAAACCACAACATACCTGTACACACACACACTTGTATGTCTGATAACTGAGTGGCCAGTGTCTCCTCTTTCTCTCAGAATGCCAAGTTCCAGGTGCCGACCTGGAGATCAACCCTACGCTGGAGTCTCTGTGCCTCAGTATGACGGAGCATGCCTTAGGGGGTGAGTGTCTTCAGAACACAGGCCTCCCACGCAGTTCCTCGGAAATGTTATTACACTGGAATTTATTACCACATTTCTTTTGCGTGGAATTGTCATATTTTAACCATTATATTGTTTCATTTTGTAAATTTGTTTTAATCTTATTTCTTTCTTATTATTCCGTTAGATGGAATGGATCGAACATCAACAATATGAAAATAAAAACGGAAAAGAGGAAATCAAATCGACAATTCACTTCAACTGAGGCCTGTTCAGTTCCTTGTAGCCCAGCACAAAAATATATGCTTATAAAACAAAGCGAAATGGTCACTACAAAACTACAAAAACTAACTGTGTATATGTTCTCTGATATTTTTCTACTTTATTATACTTAACTAAGTTTATTATAAATGGAATACAGATGACTATTATATTACAGGAGAAGAGGTTAGCTGTGCAAACTGCTCAATGTCTTCTGCAGGACTGTGACATTAAAATGAGCAGATAAAAGCTAAGGCTTTCGAGCTCTGAAGAAAATTGAGGATTGGTGCTGTCTTAAGGGGTTCCTACCCTACATGTTTCTCCCCTTTTTTTCCCCCAGAAGAAAACTGCCATTGAGCAAGGCCCCTGTCCAAAAAAAGAGTCACGCCTCGCACCCCCAGTTAGTGGCACTGTATAACCAGGAATAAGGCACTTGTCCCACCTACATTTTAGAATCGGGCACTAGGACAGCAACCAGCTTGATGTGGGTTTCTGATCCTTAAAAAAGCTGAAGCCATTTATACAGCCAGCCTACCATCCTACGGCCAGAGCTGGTTAAACCCTGAAATGTAGACACCCAACACCCTGGCATATTCTCCTCACGTACCCAGCCTGGGTTAACCACCAACATGGGTATTACTTACCTCCCCACCTCAATTAGGCCAAAGGAAATACCCATGTTAGAATGCCCGCTGGGACAGTAGACATGGTAATTGTTGGAACAGCGGTTTGAAGCGAACATGTCGGCTGCAACTTCTGCATGGATATTTTTTTTACCCTACTAGACAAGTGATGATGAATCTCATTTGCAAGTTAAGCGCTGAGGTAAACGCCAAAAGGTTGAATAGGGCCTGGTGAGGTTTGTTCTGGGCAGGAGCTGATGAGAAATTGCATTAGTAAAGAAAAGGAAGAAAGAGGGTAGCTGGTGGTGTGTCTGCTTTTAAGTACTTATTTTCAGGAGCTTTACCTCACTATTTCATGCTGGGTGAAGAAGCTTAATACAGTCTAGTTCCACCCTTGGGCCCTATTATGATTGACTGAAAAATGCAAAGGAAGCTCTGTCTCTGCTACTCAGAATGAACCAGTCTGCTACCCACCGCCTTCCCCTGCCCTCTCCCCAACTTGGCCAGTGTGGAGATTTGATGAATCATTTTTAAGGTGCTTGGAATTTGTCCATTTTTTCTGTAGGGATCTCTTTGTGTTCCAATTGTAAAACCCTAACATTTATCATGTGGTATCAGTGTTGAATCAGAAACTGTCTTATACAGCCTCTGTCTTTGAATGTGGCAGAGCGGAGGTGCATGTATGTACTGTATATGGTCTTAACTTTTGGATCACTTTTGGTTGCATCATGAGGCAGGGATATCCATTTGCATTTTATTTCTGCAGAGCCATGGCTGGTCTAATTGTTTAGTAAACATGGTTATTTACGAACATGACTTTACCACTTGTATTTTTTACTACTCTCCCCTCATATTAACAATGCATCCTTTTTTCTAAAATTGCATGTTTTTGCCCACACTAATTGAACAGTTGTTGTAGATATTGAGAGAGGGCAGTATTTCAGTCACGGTAATGCTCAATGTCCCCAGATCCTCCAGGAAGCAGTGATGATGGGACTGGAGTTCAATGTTGATACCTCCTAATGGCACCACTTACCTCCCTCTGCGAGTGCCCATTTCATGTTCTGTGATGTGTAATAATGGGTCTGAAAATATGGGGCTTATAAAAAGCCTCCACAATATGTAATACCTAAAGCACGTAGCTAAGAGTTCTCATACAAGAGCTTGATGGGGGGAGAGTGGCCGATGCCTTCTGTCCCCTTAGCTCAGCGGTAGATACTGTCTTGTCTGAGACCTGTAGGAGGATATCTTGTGTACCGTTCTCGCTTCGGGAGGTTTTGGAGTGACAGGAGAAGACAGATATTGCCTGGCCTTGTGGGGTTGGAGTGTCTGCTGCAGGCTGGAAATCCATTGACGCCTGAAATGCACAGCTACCGCTTGCATACATTGGTATGATTGGCAATAGAGTCGGCGTAGGATCCTGGTCATGTTTTTCCTCTGAGCTGGCTCTTGGATAGATCTGACTTTATGAAAACATCCGATTCATGCTCACATTAAATGTTTTTACACAGTCAGTCCCGTTCTGATAATTCTTTCACTAATGATATTTTAACCAATATGGTCAGCTCTTAAAAAAAAAGAAGAATTTTATTGTCTAAGGCCAATTAGTGAGCCAAATTGGGCTTCCTGTGTAAATGCAGCCATTAAGAGAATAATACACATTTTTGGCAATTGTTAGATTAAAGAAGGCAACCATTGATTTCAATCTAAGCTATTAAACTGATAATACATAGTCGCATGTAAGATGGCTCAGGTTGTCATTTCCTGACCCTGTCTCTCAATGCATTCAATGGCACCTGAAGTCATTCCTACACATAGGATGTAGCTAGTCCACTTGTAGAATAGGCTCTGTTCTGTAGCCTAGCTATATTTAGTCTGCCCATGCCAGTGGTTTAGGGTGGAGAGGGGAATGAAAAGGTGAATCTGAGCCATAATATGCTGTAAGTGTGATTCTAGCCTAACACTAAGAACAGGCCAAGGAACGTGTTTACCTCTATGGTTACATTCCAGCCAAGCGTGAAATTGGTCAGAAAATGTACTTCATGAGTCTAGCTTTATTTTCTCATGCCAAGCAGAATTATGATGAGGTACATAGTCTGTCATAGACACAAAAGAGACTCCTTTGCCCAAGTGGTGTGTCAGATGTTGTCAATGTCCCTGCCTGGCATAGTGAATAAGCAGTATGTTGTAGGTTTTTTCATTTTTTTCATCTTTGTCTTGTATAATTTATATTTAATTCGAATGACTCCCCAAACATTTTTCTAATGTTTTATGAATGAACATTTTGCATCCCATGCTTACACACTCTACTTTTTTACTGTCACACATTATAATGTTTGATTGATCTGAACTGAAGCATTGATCAAATAGACAGTCCAAATAAAGGAGTTCAATTTTTATGCTACGTGACTCATGTTTGTGGTATCGTGTTTTTTTGTGTTGTTTCACAGTATTGGGTAGATGTCTTACATAACACCATATAATTCACGTGTTCATACCATAGGAAATTATAATATATCAACATATGTGTATGGAATGTGTGTGTGCAATATTACACAAATAATGTGTCCGTCTGTATGTTCCATAACAAAATTTGCAATAACATGCCCAGTCCATCAGTCAGCATCAAGAGGCTTTATCCAACTTATTCAACATTCATGTAATACCATATATCAGCTCTGGGCATAATAATACATTTTGGATGGATTTAAAACGAATGCATTACAATACATTGCTCTTGCTCCGTTCAACTTGGCAGCCCAACGCGGATTTAGCGTCCTGTGTAAACAGCCTATGTAGGCTTTTATAAGCAGTTCTGAAAGCTATTGGAGAATGCAATGCGTAAAAAGGTTGCAATATGGTAATAGTCATTCGCTGTGGTTTCTTTTTTTATGAAGTAAGATCAATAGTGTTTTTTTATTGAGAACACCTAAGATGTGAAAAGTTTCCTCTGGCTGATTTTCATCAGCAACCTATAACCATAACTTCACTTCAAAATGCTCCTATATGGATTAATCATGGCGACAATACATACTACTGAATCGGGTGAAATGTTTATCACGCTGAGCTGCAAGTACAGACCATCAAAGAAAAGGCAACACTATTTTTAACAAATTAATCCATTCATATAGTTCTAGCAATAATAGTTTCAGAAACTAAAGACATTTGCCTTCATATGAAAAGTTTCATTTCTTGCATTGACAAGTGTAACCCCAAACATTCTTCTGGTCTATCGAGCTGTTAAAGTTTTGCAGTGTGTCACCTCTGGGTTTGAAATCTGCTTTAATGGCCCAAAAATTTGTGTTTGTGTTAATTGTTGCTAATTTTGGTTGCTGATTATTACGTCTCTACCATAGTAGCCTGGTTCAGTCTTATAAACAATTGACATTTTTCTATATCAATATCTAGATCTCATCAAATTGTTTCACAAAAATGCCAATTTATTGAAGGGTGAAGTTAATAGAAATATATTATGTCAATAGATTTCAAGTAATTTACCTTTGCGTCCAGTGCATGGTTGTGGAGATTCATGAAAAAAAATGTCGCTCCTAAAATGTGCAGCAGTTAACTGTAATTGAAAAACCAGAGTTTGAATCATATGGATTTGCCCAGGAATCCCACAGATGGGGCAATTGGCCAGCACCGCCCGGGTTCGCTGGGTTAACAATCAGATATGCTAGCATTGCCTCATCATGCTTTAGGCTTGAGCAACTATGAGCTCAAAAGATGTTAAAGGATGGAGAATGCTTTCCCTCGAGCGCTCATAGATTCTGGTATATACTTCCTCTGGTTCGTATTACTAGCGTAAAAAGAACCAAAACTACATCGGATTTGGTACGAACGCATTTATCTCGATATTGTTTGTTACAAGTCCACTGGTAGTTGATGAATTGGGGAAAAAGTAAAATAACTGCACCATGATATTGAGAGCTTTGCAGGTAGTACACTGACATATTTGGGTGTTTTGGAGCCTTTGTGCTTTTGTTTTGAATATTCCCAAAAAACACAGGTAGTTTCTTAAAACCCCTTCTATTCTATGACCTGGGTGTTTTTGCCCTTCCATTGGCCATATACCACACCCTGCTTACATACATTATATAGGCAAAAGTACGTGCATACCTGGCCATCACAACTATATGTGCTTGTTGGACATCCCATTCCAAAACCATAGGCATAAATGTGGAACCACCCCACCCCATTTGCACCTGTATCAGCTGCCACTCTTCTGGGAAGTCTTTCCATAGGAGGTTGGATTGTCACTGTGCCCTTTCAGTCAAAATATTATTTGTGAGGTTAGGCACTGATGTTGGACGTGAAAGGCCTGGCTCGCAATCGGTGTTCCACTGAACATCCCAGAATTCTTCAGTGGGGTTGAGGTCAAGGCTTTGTGCAGGCCATTCGAGTTCCTTCACACCAACTTTGTTGAACCATATCTTTATGAGCTCCTGCGACAGTCTGTTGCGCTACTTGGCAGCGTCGGATGCACTGATACATAACATTCCAGAGGTTCTCAGTTGGATTGAGGTGTGGGAAACATGAGGGCCAGTCAATAGCGTCAATGCCTTCATCATCCAGGAACTGTCTACACACTCTGGCCACATGAGGCAAAGCATTTGCACCAGGAGGAACCCAGGGCCCACTGCACCAACATAAGTTTTGAGGACTACATCCCAGTATCTAACATCAGTCAGAGTACTGCAGGCTAGCATGTGGAGGTCTGTGCCTCCCTCCAAGGATATGCCTCCCCAGACCATCATTGACCCACCAGCAAACCATTCTGGATGATGTTGCAGGCAGCATAACGTTAATCACAGCTGCTCCAGACTTTAATGTCTGTCACATGTGCTTAGTATGAACATGCTCTCATCTACGAAGAGAATGGGGCGCCAGTGGCGGACTTGACAATTCTGGTGTTTTCTGGCGAATGCCAATCAAGCTGCACGGTGCTGGGCTGTGAGCTCAGATCCCACTAGAGGATTTTGGGCCCTCATGCCACCCTCATGTTTGGTCAGAAACATGCATGTCATGTTATAGGGCTCTGGCAGTGCTCCTCCTGTTTATCCTCACTAAAAGGAGCAGATACCAGTGCTGCTGCTGGGTTGATGCCCTTCTATTGCCCTGTCCAGCTCTCCTTGTGCAACAGCCCATCTCCTGGTATCTCCTCCATGCTCGGGCCTGTACTGGACACAGCAAACTTTCTTGCGACAGCATGTATGGATGTGCCGTCCTGGACTGCCTGTGCAACCTGAATGAGCAGCAGGTAGCGCCTCGTGCGACCAGTAATGACAAAGACACTAGCGAAACACAAAACTAGAGAAGAATCAGTCAGGAAGGATAAGGAGAGAGCAATTGTCTGTGGCCACCACCTGTAAAACAATTCCTTTTTTGGGGAGTTGTCTTGCTTTTGCCTCTCCAGTGCTCCTATTTTCATTTCATGTGCACCTAAATCGATGACATTGATTCACAATTGCTTATGTTTCCTAACTTGACAGATTGATATCCCTGAAGTTTGACTAACTTGGTGTTATACTGTGATGATTACATGTTTCCTTAATTTTTTTGAGCAGTGTAATAACACCATACATACCAGATATACAGACCATGAGTATATTCCCAACTCCATTTCAAGCCAAATAGTATAGTATATAAAGAATATACGGTAAAGTGACCTTCATTCGGGACATTTATTTGTCGATGGAACATGTTTTATAACCCACATGCCATGAAAATGAACACATGACATTTGTAGTTCAAGGACATCATTCTTAAAAATATTATGTATAAAACCATTTCACAATTTTCTACCATTCCATTAAGAAGACTAAACCGTTTCACTGATCAAAAACGTTGAAATGTTGTGACCCGGAAGTACCTTTTTGTGCCGCTGACACTAGTAGTAATAATAAACTATCTAACTAGCCTTTGAGGAGCAGAAAATGAAATTAATTCTTTAAGGTAAGTTGCTAATTGTTGTGATTAAAGTAAGTTTATGTTTGCAGTACCGTATAACTATACGGACAAACAAACTGAGTGTTGACCAAATGTTGGGAGTGAAAACCTTTGGTTTATGCATGGTTCCTTCTGCCTTAGCGCATCTAGCCCGCTAGCAAACTTGTTTCCGCGTTATCTGCCTGCACTAGCTTGCTACAGTGCTTTAGCTAGAAGTTTTTGTTATTATTGACTTTTCAAAGTGTTTAAATTATTTTTATTTATGAGATACATTTTAGATATCGTATTTGTTTCGGGTTTGAGTTAGCTTACTCATTGGCTCAATACAATAAATACTAGATAAGTTTCAGAAGATGCTAACGTTACGTAGCTAACTCAGCTAACGTACTTGCATCATCTCCATTATTAAGGACGTCAGCAATTTAGTTGTTCAGCAAATAATAATAGAAATACAAATAATTGTATTATTATTATTATTATTATCATCCACCTCGATGGGTTGTTGACTATATTAAGTAGCAGCCTTTTCTGTAGGGGCGGAGCAAAACAAATAATTTTGGTTTATTAATTTAAATGTCATGTCTTGCACTTCATCCGTTTCTATATGAAGTTTAACAACAAATATATTTTTATTTTAAACAATGTTTTCTTTTACCTGTAGTTCTATGTATGTATGATTTATTATATTTTTCTTTTATTATCTTGGCGTATTTGTTTTTATCGTGCTTATAGGCAATTCCCATATGTTGTCATATGTTACATATCCATTTAAATTCTTTATCAGTTGCAATGATGCAGTAGACGTAAGAGTAGTGACTGCATACATTTTTGTACATATTACATGGCTATATGTTTGCCACTAATTACTGCTAAGAGGAATTCTGTTTTCTTTTCTCTTGTAGCCCCAAGTGACTGTGATAGTGATACGTTGGACATGTTATTGACAGCCTGTGGAACAATTCTGAATGCAAAGACTTGCTTCTGATAACTGACTGCAAGTCACCTTTTCCCTGCAGTGGACTCTGACTGCAACTACCATTATTCCTGCTAATAATTAACCTGACATGTCTCGGCCGAAGGAGTCAGGTGATCGTGGGAAAGAAAGGGAGCGAGGAGCCCGCCCCAAGGTGAGACAGAGCCGATCTGAGGAGAGAAGGGATGCTGGCGGGGGCCCAAAAGGGGGAAGAGGGAAGAAGAAAGGCCAGATGTCCCATGAGCAAGCTGCGGAGCGGCCTGTAAGTGATGGGTTTGAGTATGGGGACCTGCTGAGCGGTCTGGAGCCCAGGGACCGCAGCTCCTCCTCTCCTCTGAAGAGCAGGAGATGGCAGGGCCTGGAGGGAGCCACTTCACTAAGTCAAGACAGAGGGACATCCAGGATGGCACAGGGGACCTCGGAGACGTCAGCCAGTGAGGCTGATGGCAAGGGGGCAGGTGGCAGCCGCACACTTCGCCAAAAGATCCAGGATGCCATGGGGCAGTGCTTCCCAATAAAGATCCACACTCCTTCGCCGTCATTGTCCAGTTCCACTCATCAAGTTTTCATGCCACAGGCTGCTTCTACTGCTGCTTCCTCACGCCGGAAGATCCACCTCAGTGAACTTATGCTGGATGACTGTCCCTTTGCTGCAGGCACTGAGCTGGCTCAGAAGTGGTACCTCATCAAGCAGCACACAGCCCCCATCTCCACGCCTCCCCTGCTGGACACCTTGGTAGTCAGCACCAGTGCCTCTGCTTCAAACATGGCTGCAGTGGTGGAAGATGTGGATGACCGGTTGCGAGAGCGCAGGCGCATCAGCATCGAGCAAGGTGTGGAGCCTCCGCCCAACGCCGAGATCCACACTTTCGAGGTGACTGCTCAGATCAACCCCCTGTACAAGTTGGGTCCCAAACTGGCCCATGGTATGAATGAGCTGGCCGGGGACGAGAGGGCTACTATTCAACAGCAACAGCAGCTGCTTCTCCAGCGGCAACAGCAGCACCAGCTCCTGCTGCAGAGCTGCCTGGACACTCTGGATGAGGTGGTGGCTGTCGCCTCCTCCTCCTCAGCATCTGCTTTGGTCCCTGTCTGCGAGGCCGCTGCTGTCTGTGACCCTGTGGCTTATCCTGAGGACACAGCCAGCATCCAGCCAAGCAGAGCTGTTGTCCCCCAGACTGAGCATCCCCCTACTCAGGACGGCTATCGCATTCACACCCAGATTGACTACATCCACTGCCTGGTGCCCGACTTGCTGCAGATTACTAACCTGCCCTGCTACTGGGGTGTGATGGACCGCTATGAGGCTGAGACCCTGCTGGAGGGCAAGCCAGAGGGCACCTTCCTCCTGCGCGACTCGGCCCAGGAAGACTACCTATTTTCTGTCAGCTTCCGTCGCTACGGCCGCTCTCTACATGCCCGCATTGAGCAGTGGAACCACAACTTCAGCTTCGACGTGCACGACCCCAGTGTGTTCCACGCACCCACGGTCACTGGGCTGCTGGAGCACTACAAGGATCCAAACTCCTGCATGTTCTTTGAGCCCCTGCTGTCCAACCCCATCCACCGCACCCAGCCCTTCAGCCTGCAGCATGTGTGCAGAGCTGTGATCAGCAGCTGCACCACCTATGACGGCGTCAACGTACTGCCCATCCCCAACGCCCTGAAGAAACACCTGAAGGAGTACCACTACAAGCAGAGGGTCCGAGTACGGAGGATGGACACCTGGTGGGAATGACCAGGACTTCCTGTGGAAGTGAACCACAACTAGGCTATACTGACTAAGCATTCTCTGGAGGCAAGCATCATTCTCTGGACAAGTTAACACACTCCATTTACTTCTGTTTGTCTTCTATTATTATACCTACTGCACTGCATAACAACCTGTTTATTTATTTTGTTGCTGTATATCTATCACTTAAACTCAGCAGATATTAATTTAAATCACAACAAACATTCACACATTTTTTATTTGCTCTCATTAAACTTCTGATTCATTCTAACAATGCGCCATGTGTTTTCAGATTTATCATTGTGTGTTTATAGCCAATTCAAGTGAGCAGTGTCCAGACTTCAATGCACATGTTTTAACAATGGGTAAATGAATTACCATTGTCAAATGTAGGCTGCTGAAAATGAAAAGATGTGACTTGTAATAGATTTTATTGGTTGAAAGTACCAGGCTGGTTACCCTGCGAATATGTGGAGCAGTTGTTTTAAGGTATTTGGGTGGGGGCTGGAAAGGGTGGGTATTATGTGGTGGAGATGCTCATGCCTTCTGGCCATTTGAGCAGTCTATGGTCTTTACATTAATGGACGGTAGCAGGGTGTACCATATTTAATATACCAAAGTCCCATGTTGGGCCCTGACCCCTAGTTTAAGAAATCCTAAACAACATCTGTAGGATTCCTCACTTGACTTGTCCTTGCACTCTGGCTTTCTCTTCCTCTGAAAATATGCGTGAAGTCCTATTAATATACCTGCACATTATTCTCACGTATATGTGTAATTAAAGTAGCAGATGCATGATTAAAAGCAAATGAGACGATGACAGAAATGATCCCAGACCAAAAGAAAAGTATGTTATTGAATGAAACGGAACCATTGAGATAGATCTTTAAATTCAAAGTACATACAATTGCATTGTATTTCCTCAACATTGAATATAAATATGTTGTTTATTAAACTGCCATAGATATACTTTTCATGCATATTTTCAGAGGAAGAGAAAGCCAGAGTGCAAGGACAGGTCAAGTGAGGAAGGCTACAGATGTTGATTTCTTAAACTAGGGGTCTGGGCCCAACATGGGACCTTGGAATATCAAATATGGTACATAGTTCTGCACTGCTGGTATTCATTTCATGGAATGTTAACAAAAATAATATATCAAATAATATACAGCACATCTGTCAGGATAGTCGTTTTTGTGGTTTTGGGGAAGACTGAATGTATTTTGGTCAATCCACAAGACTTATTAGTTTTTCTCAATTTCAATTTCCTTGAACTGTCTAGCCAGAACTTCATTTTTAAAACAATTAACACACGGGCCAAAACTGAAACATGAATTGCCAAAATGACAAATGTAATTTTCAAAATGCAATACTAAACGTGAAATGCATGACACTAATCTCATAAACAGTTATTTCAGTTAGTCATTACACAAGGGAAATCATGAAATACAATTCTAAGTGAATCCTACCATGGTAAAACCACTTGGTTGGTTCCATTTGTTGAAGCTATAATTATAGTATGTTACATAAAAGGCAACTAAACACTATTACATTATTCCCCCCCGAATATATGTTTTTACCAAAGAGGGTCATTGCAGAAATATTGTCTCTTAAGTACATGGATATCCCAAGACAAAAAGCTAAATATTACTTTTCTACATTTGGCCCCTAACCAATTCAATGATTTTGTATAATCAAAGAATAAAAATGAGATAAGCAAGCTTCTAAATCATTAAAAATACCAAGCAATGTCATAAATGTATTTATATATATATATACTGTATATTTGATATAAAACATTGTCACTTGCATCTCTGCACCCAAAATAAAAAAATTGAGGGTGGCAACTATTTAATTGTTGCCTACTATTACTACCACTAAGTTAAGGGGAAACGATTTCTACTAAATAAATAGCAATAGAAAACATTGCAATCCTCTGATGGAGAAAGAAAGGTGCTTGAAAGTGAGTGAAATTTACAACATGTGGCAGGTGTGATGAATGGATGTCAAGCTTGACATTTAGATAATTGATTAATTTGGGCCTTGTGCTAGGAGTCTTTTGCTAAAACCTGTTTCAACATTTCCTGGGTTTCAAAGTTTTATTGGTTTCTTACACTTTATAGCAATGTATTTGCCTCTTTTATCCTAAAACAAAGCACTCGGTTTAATGTGTGTGTGTGTGTATGTATACACGTGTGTGCATGTGATAGTGAGCAAAGAGAGGTGTGTGTGTGTGTCACCATGAGTGTGAAGTGTGGAATTGTGTGTGAGTGTACAAATAGACAAAGGTTCTGGGAAGTTAAATAAACATTTCCTTATGGTAGAAGTGTTTCATTCTTATTAGTGATGCTCCTGTAACATGCATAATATATTTCCTTGTAGGAAAATATCTAAGACTATTTCCTTGTACATTTTCTTAGACAGAATCCATTGACATACATGGGATGTTTTTAAGCCCCTCGCTAAATAAGCCTATAAGTGATTGGAGGCGTTTCAGACATATTTTTTTAACACAGCGGTATTTTTGTAATTACGGAAAGTTCAACTAATTATGCTATGATTTGATTGAGCTTGCTGTCTGAGTGTCTGATCTAAAAATTAACAGATTTTTTTGTTGTTGCAATTATTGTGGCCTGTGTTTCGCTGATTGCTTGATCTCACTGGTAGCGGGTATATATTGTTGTCCTTGTTCAATCCAGCCATTCAGCAATAGTCGTATCGGCCTCGACATAACCGAATAACCGGGTTGTCGGATGTAGACTGTAGCCTAACCGGAGCACAGTGCACACGCGTGAAGGTACGCTTTTTAAAACAGGGGCGGTCATTTCAATGCGGTGCTGGTCTTGCTGTTGCTCCCTGATTAAATCGAACGCCGTTCGCTTAACCCGATACCCTCTGATTTAATCAGGCGTTGATTCCCTCCAGAAAACGAATTCCTTTCGGCCAAAGTTGCGGTTGTGCTCGTAGGCAAAAAAAAAAATCATTCTGCAGAAATTGTCATTCTGCGGACTAGCGATCACACGATTGCAAAGCTCTTTACGGTGTAGCCTCAAGTGCTTCATTTTTATTTTTTGCAACAAAATCTTTTTTGAAGTCAAGCAAGATCACAATATATATATATATATATATATATATATATATATATATATATATATATATATATATTTTTATTTATATATATA